>JAUEKZ010108631.1:5414-15796 GCA_031471865.1 Melibe leonina | reverse complement strand
CCCCCATCCCCCCTCCCGCACACACACACACACACACACACACTAAACCTCTCACCCCAACACACACCTCCACTCTCCCCCAACCCCTCCCCTCACACACTACACATCTCCCACCCCAATACACCCCTGTCCTAAAGGGTGGTTGACCTAAAGCCAGAGTTCACAGCCTTCGGGTCTTTCATCCTGATGAGCTTCCTGCTGGAGCAGTTTGCAGAGTTGTTGGCCGTGGCCTTCCTGCTACTGTTCCTGCACCCTCAGGTCTCCTACAACACGTCCATACTCACCTTCTCCATGGCCTCCCTCATCGCCTCAGGACTCATCAGGTAAATTTCCATTTTCATTATAATGTTAACCCTTTCACTGCTAATGACACAACATTCTTCAAGATTTGCCTGTTCTTATACCAGATGAATCAGATTTAAGAGTAAGACCACGTACATTTGCAAGGTTTGCGTATTTTAGTTTGGTTAGAATCAGACCTCGCGGTGAAAGAATTAAAGTGGAGTATTCTATGGCGCTGATATCCACGAATTGTACTAGTCGCGCTTCACACTTTTTACTCCCCCTCCCCCCTGGCAATGTCAAACATTGAAACACATAGGATACAAGTGCCTGTAAGGTGTGTTGCAATTTGTTTGTGGGACAATGACACTGTTGTATGGAGGGCTGGGGAACCCATTTTACAGCATAGCCAAGATAGAACTAAGTCCAGCTCTTTGTTGTCCTCTGTATATTCGGAAGCTTTTATGAATTTGTAATATTTCTATTTGTAAAATGTAACCCTTTCTCCAGGGCGTTTAAAGGCTTCCAGCCTATATGCTCTGTAAATATGATATGATGATGATATGATACTACTATTACTGTATTTTTTCTATTTTTCATTCCATCCCTTGGCCATACTCCAACTCCCCCCTCACCCATTGCAGGCCCATCTCCAACATGCCCCAGTTCTTCCAGTGGGCCAGCTACATCCCCATCACCAGATACGCAACAGAAATCTTCGTGGGAAACGAGTTCCATGGGCTGCACCTCACCTGCTCTGCCAATGGTAATCTCCCTTGGTCGTTGGTGTTTTATTTGCATCTTTCTATTTTCTTTATGTAATGATAACCTGTCGCCTTTGTCCTGATGAAGGCCTAGGGCCGAAAAGTCGCCTTTTGTGTGTCCTTTTTTGTCGTGGTCCTTTACTACTGGCCTGCCAACCACTCCCTTTGTTACATCTTTGATACCAACTGGCCAAGCGATCCCGCCCCCCTCTTATTATCACTTCTTGATCGTTGGTTGGTTTTTACCAGTTTGATTAAACGCCCTTTTAAACACTATCTAGGTCATATCAAAGAGGAAGCTCTTCAGACAAGTTAATATGCTGCCAGACAGAGAAAAGGAAAGCTCACTCGAATATCTCACCAAGACACAGTATACTGGTACTGGGTCAACCAGCCTTGGTCCTTTTCCCATCGTAACGCCTGGTGGAACAGCTGGTAAGCTTCCACCCTGGTGTAATGTCAAGTGGTGTTGGCTTGCTGGCTGGCTGGGGTGGAGGTGGGGGTTGGGTGGAAGGATTCAGCACTGGGCTCATCCTAGTGTATGGATGTCCATGTTACACTGACGCTGGACGCTCTGGACGCTTTTTTTCCTTGTGAAGCATTTCTTATGATTTCCAGCGCTTCCTTCCCCACCTTACTAGTATAGAATTCCGAAGAATATATCTTTCCCTTTGTCTCTATCCGGTTCTCCCCAGACACCCAGTGTTTCACCACGGGAGACCAGGTGTTGGAGCTGTTTTACCCTGACGCTGTACAAGACGCCAACCGCAACTTTGGCGTCATGGGAGGCTACGTGTTTGCTGTGCTCATATTTGCATGGTTGATGGTCAAGGCTAGACGCATCCCCACACTCTATTAGTCTGGTGAATGGTGTGTGGGGGATTGGATTGTATGTGTGTGGGGGATATGATAGTAAGGGGCGAGGGGGAGGGGGGTTGAAGTGTGTGTATGGGTTGGGGGGATGGGATTTGATTTGCATGGAGGATGGTCCATCCCTACACTCTACTAGTCTGGAATTGTGTGTTTATGTGGGGGAGGAGGGGGAGTGTGTGGGAGTATATATATATATATATATATATGTGTGTGTGTGTGAGGGGGGGGGGGGGGTAGTTATGCTTTGGGCGATTGGAAGTGACATATTTGCTGTGTTCATATTTACCTGGATAATGGCATGGCAAGACTCTACTAGTGTGGACCGTGCGCGCGTGTGTGCGTGTGTGTGTGTGTGTATGTGTGTTTGCATGTGTATTTGAAAGAAAGATCCAAACACGAGGACGTGAAATTGTGGACGTGCGACTTGGAAGCTTACTAAGTGTATACTGTTGGTTGAAGTTTAAGCACTACACATGCTGCATCGGTTGAACAAACCAGAACCACAATAGATACTTCCTTTTGTCAAGGACACATTATTGCAGTCAAAGGATTTCCCCCCATCCAATAACCCATTGTTGTAATGTACAGTCATCGATTTAATTTATATTTGTGGAACATTTTGGACTACATTATGCAAACCACGTTTTAAAAATATCCATTGTTATGGAATATGTCAAGATTTATTTCCCCTTATGTTGCTTGCGACAGAAAAAAACCCTATACGCATTAAGCACACGTTATGTTTTAATAAACATTCTCTTCATGTTGCAATACAATGCAAGTCAGTTTTCTCCATAAGATGTCAATCTGTCACTCTCGTTATTCTTGATTTATTTTTCATTTCTTTTTCTTATCCTCACAATTCAAGTTTTATGTGGCAACTACTTGTCATCGATTTTCTTTAAAAAATATGAAGGTACCATAGAGGCAAAAAGAAAATGTTGAATGGCTTATCTCAAGGAGCAAGACCAACATGTCTTTTTCCTAAACACCATTAAAGACTAAGCACTGTGGACCGATCACCTTCTTGCTTTTGTCTTGATCCAAACTTTCTCTCCTGGTACTCTTGCTTCAGAGACAGATGATGCTACTTCCCATTGACTGCTCTACTTGTAACCAAACACAGAGCTGGGCCATGACACTGCATACAGCGGTATCTTGAGGGCAGGAAAATAAAATAAAAATCTGTACAATTCACTAAATCACGACAATCAAGTTGCTGTTGATTGTGTTTAATATTGTTTTTGAAATGTGTTATAATATTATGGGATGAAAAGAATTTCGTTATAGAAAAGAACAATTAAATACAAATTCTGTTTCACAAGCAACTTCTAGTTTGTGTTTTGTCTTTTGAACTCGTTTCATAACACATTTGCTTAAACTGACTGGGAACTGTGACGTAGTAGCTCAACAAATGTAAACAGTGACACATAGAGACAAGAACAAATATTATAACATGCCTTTCTTATTTGATACTACTAAAAAACACTGGTCAAAAATTTCGCATAGATGACCTGGTGACGTCACTGTTCATTCGCATCACTTCGCCCTAACTCTAAGCAAATGAATGCACACGACTCGATTATACTTAAAGAAAATTAACATTTATTATTTATTTTTCGTAAATTCTGATTTGTATATTTCATCTTTATTTTGTATCAAAAGTTGGTTATAATAGATCGACCATTACTGCATGTTAGTATAGAAATAATCACCTAGAATGGGAAGATATTTACCTCGCCGGGCTCGGTGAATATTTTCCCATTCACGTCATTATTTCTATAATATAACACCTCGGGTTCTCTGGTTTGAAGATTTTTAGTTTTAGACTGTATGCGTTTGAAGTTATAATGACAACATGTCCGCAACCAAGTGAGTGGTGTTCACCTTTTCCTCCTCCCAATGTGTGGGTCTAATAGAAATAACCATGAGTATGTTTCGCCGGGATATAAAATTGTGCAAGAGAGAGAGAGAGAAAGAGAAGAGAGAGAAATGTGGGTTTGGAAAGAGAGAGAGAGAGAGAGGGTGGGTGTGGAGAGAAAGAGAAGAGAGAGAAATGTGGGTTTGGAAAGAGAGAGAGAGAGGGTGGGTGTGGAGAGAGCGAGAGAGAGGGGGGGGGGTAGAGAGAGAGAGAGAGAGAGGGGGGTGTGGAGAGAGAGAGAGGGTGGGTGTGGAGAGAGAGAGAGAGAGAGAGAGAGAGAGGGGGGGGGGTAGAGAGAGAGATAGCTAACTAGCTAGCTAGATATATAGATAGGTAGATAGATAGATAGATATATAGATAGGTAGATTGATAGATATATAGATAGGTAGATAGATAGATATATAGATAGGTAGATAGATAGATAGATTGACCGAGAGAGAGATGAATAAAAACATATTTTCTCGATGTGGCCCCTATGTTTTGTAAAGGCAAAGTTCAAAGTGCAAGGCCAAACCATGCTTATCGTGTCACGTGACCAGTATCGGTGGTGTCGGGGAAATTCGCTGTCTAGTATCTTTCACTGTTTCACTTATCCCTCGTTGTTTTCTTCGATATTGTTCAATATCCTCACATCTAGCAGTAGATCAAACAATCAAGAACTAGATAGCCAAGGACAACTTTAACCCTTTCAATGCTTGAGACAACAACATCTTCAAGATTTGCCTGTTCTTTTGGCATATTATGTCCGTTCACTGAAATCTGATTTAACTAGTATAAAAACAAGAATAAGTAGAATAGTTTGTATATTCAAGTAAGGTTAGAATCAGACCTCGCTGTGAAAGGGCTAGCCCACCGGAGCAATGCGATTAACAGGAAGCTAACCGTTACGGCAGTTTGCCTTCTACATGGAGACATCCGTTGAAAGCCAAGGCGATAGATAGATTCTTTTTTTCTCTTTAACCCTCTCACTGCAAGATCTGATTCTAACCCAACTGAAATATGCAAAATTAGATTTCAGTGAACGAACATATACATATATGCTTTTGGCATATGTCAGTCCACTGAAATCTGATTTATCTGGTATAAGAACTGGTAAGTTTGGAAGGTTTTGGTGGCCTTAGCATTGAAAGGGACAAAGAAGACACGTAGTTGTATCGTATGGCATTCTAAATTCAAACCTCCGGTGAAAGCTCTTCGTGCCATTTAAAAAAAATAATATTTATCGTTGAATGCATGTACGCTTGCAAAGCCCCGTTCAGTTTTGTTATCTGACAGTTTAAAACAAGGTGATTCGAAGACCCGGGTCTAAAACTTTGACTTTTCTAATGTCAAATCATGGGGAATTTTGATGCGAATGATTTGATAAGTGTTTTTTATTCGGATATTGGTGTACATAGTTATTGGTCCTCCAAACAATTATTTTTAAAAGGGAAATCAAATCCATTTCTAGTCGATGACGAATTTCCTCAAAAACGTAATAAATTCTCCATTTACTCATCAACATGACGCCGAAATATCCCTGATCGGCGAAGTTGCCCCGAATCTTCTAACCCAGACAGAATGGAAGACGTCATTGATAACTTTCTGTCTGTCAGTAAGTATGGCTGTCTATCTGTCTGTATATTATCTCTTCGTGTTTGTTTCAAAACGTCCAGTACGTGTGTGTGTATATGTGTGTTTGCGTGTGTGTGTGTGCCTGAGTATGTTTGTTTGTATGTATTTACTGTCTAGGACACGAAAGCGGTCACAGATAAACTGACACAATCACAGGGCTGATTTCAAGATAATCAACAATCTTTATCGGAGATGGGGGTATGCACAGAGATGCACCATCAAATTATTGTTTCAGAAGAAAGATATATTGGGGTTATTGCCCCTTGCACAGCTCTGTAGATCGTTGATGATCATGGGCACTTTTAAAAAAAATTAAAAAAAAAAAAACCCCAAAAAAACAAAACAAAAAAGCCCCCCCCCCCCACAAAAAAATCCACCCCAAAACAACAAATTAAAGAAAAGCAAACTGAAAATTTATAATGGTCTAACCTTCTCTTTAACTTTCAACATTTTAAATTTTTAGCCGAGAGAAAATATATTTAAAAAAACCTACAAAAAATGTATTGTGAAATTCAGATCTGTTGACGAAAAATAAAAACAAATATAAAAATATAAGGAAAGCAAGCATGATGGTCAATCGACCATTTTGGAAGCTGTTTGTTTGTCCTAGCACTCAGATGTCATACATAATGACCTTTGACTCAAGGACCTATGATGTCATGGCAATTGCCGTGTCGTGGAGTTGAGTGGTACACATTGACATGGCTACAAACGCCATTGGTATGACTAAGCATTGCAGATAGCACGTCGCAATCAAACACGGAGAAAATCGACACAAAAACGACATTTTCTTAAGTCCTGAAAGGGGCGGTGTGGCTAAATATTATGATAGTAACAAAAATAATAATAATAATAATAATGATAATAATAATAGTAATAATAATAATAATAATAATAATAATAATACAATAATAATATATAAAATTTATTTGTCCCAAAGGGGAACTTCTGTTAACAGTTGCAATTACAGTCGGTATAAAATATATAATGCATGGTAAAAGTAGCCAGTGTAGAATAGATAAGTATATGTTAAAAAGGATAGATAAATAAGTACCTAAATAGAGTTCGATTATTACAGAGACATTAATGTAGAAATTTATATATAATGCATATTATGGAAAAGTCGATAAAACAAAAATAAGTGCTTGGACAAAGTATAAAATAAAAATTGATCAATTGTTTGTGTTAAAAATTCTGATACTCGATTGTAAAAATGATCTACGATGTCTATCGCATCTTGTGCGAATAGACAATAAACGGTTACGTCTACTAGACATTTCGCTTAAATTGTTGAAAGAGTGAGACTGGTCATTTAGTATTTTATTTATCAATCAATTGCCAATCTGATGTATACTGTTCATCGTATGTATTTATTTCATGGGTATATTTTAACGCTCCTTTCCTAATTTAATCAAAATCTTTTATTGCAGCGCCAAGGCAATTACCTCCACAGGCTGACAGACAGAAAATATATCAAACTTTCAATTGTTGATCTGTAAAAAAGTGTACAAATATTCCTGTCAATATCAAATTTTCGCAGAACTCTTAAAAAATTAATTCTTTTATTCATCTTTTTCACCACAATCGTAACATGTCCACTCCATTACATTCTCTCATCCACAGTCACTCCTAGATATTTATAAGATTTAACTCGTTTTACTTATATGTCTTTAAAAAAAGGGCTCCTTAGCATCTTTCTTCTTTCGAAAGTCTATAATAATTTTTTGGGTCTGACTAGCATTTAATTCTCAACAATTTTCTTCACAGCATTCTACAAACGTATTTATTTCCTGTCTATACTTTGTTTCGTCCTCATTTAAAATTATACCGTGTAAAGTAGTATCATCTGCAAATTTAATTAAGGGAATATTATTTTCAATCTACAATCGTTGGTGTATAAAGTAAAAAGGACTGGTGACAGAACACAACCTTTGTGGTGCTCCTGTATTGATGTTAATTGTTGATAATAATTTATCTCTCATCTTTACATAATGTTTCCTTTCTGTTAAAACAAATAAGTATCCATATTAAAATAGATGGATCGATACCAAAATCGCACGTTTTCTGAATTAAAGAGTATGGCAGCATAGTATTGAGTACTGATGAGATATCAACAAAACGTATTCTACAATAGCTCTTGGGGAAATCACGGTGACTGTATATGTTATTGGTAAAGAGTAAAATGACATCTTCAACACTAGTTTTGGGCCTGCAGGCAAATTGAAGGGGGTCCATATGGGGTCTAATACATGTATTAATACGTTGTAGAATAAGTCTTTCAGGGCATTTCATCACAATGGACGTGAGAGCAACAGGCCGAAGACCATTCATTTCAGAAACATAATTTTTTTTAGTACTTATATATCTTATCTTATAATTATGTGAACCGCAAAAAGAATGGTCACAGATAGACTGTATGCGTTTGACGTCATAATGACAACATGACCGCAACCGAGTGAGTGGTGTTCATTTTTTCCCCCTCCATATAACATCATTACACAATGGTGGGTGTTAGTACAATGCGGTCATTGTTGTGAGTATTTTGCCTCAACGCATATACAGTCAAAAGAATGATATCATGGCGCAAGTTTTTGATCGACCAGCTGAACCTTGCTCCAAAAGGTACGAAAAGGGAAACGATAGAGAAAGAGACGAATGTTGCCTATATTTTGCACCCTCCGCACGACAATAATTAAATGCAGTTGGTATTATCATAGATAGATAACACGACTCTCTGGTTATTGGACGGCCGATCGACTGCATGGGCCAGACAGGACAGACTGGGTAATCTTACGGCTGATTATGGGGACAATTGATCACAGATTAGATCTCGAGCCTCGCCAGTTATTTGGCGAGACGATCTCCCAAAACAATGCGCAGCACGGATAACATATACAGCAAACAACATTAAGATGATCTCATCTAGATGCCCCGAATGATTTAAGGAGTTGGGGTTTTTTTGGTGCTTGTGTCTACGATTGCGTCAACGGACTAACACTAACACAAAAACAGTTAATTAAAATAGGAGAAAGGAAGTTAACAACAGTGTTTGCTTTGGTTACAGGCAAATATGGAGGTGAGTGTCTTTCACCAATTTAGAGTTTATCTTTCATTTCTTTGGACTTGGTATGCAAATCTACCACATTCATTTACGTAAATTTTGACATCTATCTATGAATATTGATATGAATCCTCGATTCATGCGTTTATTAAATTTAAATAATAATTTTAACTTCTTTTTCCCCCTTTTCTTGCCCTGACGAAGACCTTCCGTCGAAACATCGCTGTTCCTTTCCTTTTTGGTCTAAAAATAAAATATTATGGCTTTTTCACGTTTAAATATTTATTATGTTTATTCCATTCCTCACAAGGAAAATTAGAAGCCCGCTTTGAGCAACTACAAGACTACATTACCAAGATTGTGTGTATTTGTCTGATATGAGTGTGTTTTGAGTGTTGTGGTGAACCGCAATGGGTCAAAGCGGGGTCCTATTTCAACTGGTTACGCTCTTTGCTATTCAATGCCTCGGGCTCAGCCGTTCTCTTTCAATGTCTTACTCAAGTTTGATGTACGGTATATATCAAGAAGGGTTTTGACAAAACTCTGACAGTTTTCACAATCAGATTATTCTTATTCATATTATAATCTTAATCACTGTCCTACATTGCAATACAATCGTGTCATCAGGAGAAGCAGGCGCTGCTTGGCAAGAGTGGCGAGGCGGGGTTCCTGGCGCCGAGCCCCCTGTCTAAGGGCTATGGCACTACCCTGGAGACGGAGACCGACCTGGACCAACTCAGCACGGCGGCCACCGAGGACTCGGCCCTGACCAGCTACGAGGGCTCCTTCAAGGAGGACACACGACTACCATCCCTGGACATTGTGGGACTGTCATATGTGGTCAGTGGGTATTTCATACGTGGTCAATGGGTATTTCATACATGGTCAGTGGGAATTCCATACGTGGTCAGTGGACTGGGACTGTAAATCGTGGTCAGTTGGTTGGTCCATTAGGACTGCAATTCGTGGTCAGTGGTTTGGTCAGTGGAAATTTTATTGGTGGTCAGTGGAGATTTCAAATGTGGTCAGTGTGTTGGTCAGCGGGGATTTCAAATGTTGTCAGTTGGTGGTCCAGTTGGGCTGTCATACGTGGTCAGTGGGTTGGTCAGCTGTGTCGGATGCTGATCGAACTGAAATATACAGTCTTCAAGATCTGCCTGATCTTAGGCCAGAAAAATCAGATTTCATGGGATTGACATATGCCAGGTCTAATACGTACGTTTTGACGTTTTTGCTTAATCTACTTGGTTATAATCAGACACCGCTATGAAAGAAAAGTACAAACAAAGCAACCTCCTGTATAATGAAGAGAAAGGTTATAAATAAAAGGCATGAGAGAGACAAAAACAAAAGACAAAATGACGTCAACGTTTTGGCCAAAGGTCTTCATCAGGACAGGCAATAAACAAAATAGATAAACACCTGTGTGTTTGTGTGTGTGTGTGTGTGTGTGTGTTTGTATGTCATGCAGGTGAAAGAGCGTCCAGGCCATTGGTGGAACGGGTCCTGTTTCCGGTCATCCCGCAGCAAGAGTGTGCTGGACAACCTGTGTATGACGTTCAAGAGCGGGGAGCTCACAGCCCTGGTTGGCAGTTCCGGTAAGGTTGGGAATGTGTGTATGTGTGTGAGTGTGTGATGGCGTATGTGTGAAAAGAGTGTTTGTCTGAGTTTATTTGTATGCATAGGTGTATATGTGTGAATGTGTGTGCGCGCGTGTGTGTGAGAGAAAGTTAGAGGGAGTGAGAGGGAGATGGGGAATAATAAAAGAGACCTGAGGTTAAATTGAGGGGTGGGGGGGGGGGAGAGCGAGAGAGAGAGAGAGAGAGAGAGAGAGAGAGAGAGAGAGAGAGAGAGAGAGATAGATAGA
>JAUEKZ010108411.1:13045-15800 GCA_031471865.1 Melibe leonina | reverse complement strand
CTAAACCCCCCCCGCCCCCCCCCCCCCCCCACTTTCCCGATCCCCTCACCTGACCGCCGTGTTGTTTTCATCGTTCCATACCTGGCCAACGGCCCTCGATTCCTTTGAGATTCGTCTGGAACCAGGGGAGTACGGATATTCCTTTACAGTGCCTTTGATTACTGAGCAGGGGATGTCCTCAGCGGGGTCAACAAAGTAATGTTCTCACAGGCTGGATGATTATAGACAGGAAAAATTGGAAGATTCCACCTTCTCTACCCCCCCCTCCCCCCAAAAAAACAAGTGAGTCATTGAGAGCCTTATGGCCCTTGTACCCGGAGCTTATCCCGGGTTTTTTAGCAAGCAGACAAATTATAATGGTTGCCACCCTCTAAATAGGACACTGGTCTATGCAGATTACTTGCCTTAACCCAAATTGTGGATTGGTACCCATTTTATACCTGGGTGGAGAGAAGCATTTGGAGTAAATTCCCTTGCCTAATGAAGAACCAAAGTGCCTATGGTAGGAATCGAACCCGGTGCCCTGGGTTTTGTGCTGCGTCGCTACCAGCTATGTCACCGCGCCTCCTTCGTGCCCATATATCAGGAACGAACCCCGGTTTGCATTAAGATTGTTAAAAAAAAAAAACCCAAAAAACTTTGAAAACGTTAATCAGACCAAGGGGATTGATTGCGACGCTTATGATAGGAAAGCTGGTTGTAAAGAAAACCAATGAAGGGGAAACCACTTACCATTACTGTCATGACCAGGTGTATTGATTAGGACACCCTAGATAGAAAGCTGGTCTATCACAGATCACTTTCCTACTCAACAACTGCTTGGGTACCAATTACATCCTAGCAAAGTGGCACTCTTGATAAGAAACTGATCTATCACAGATCTCTTTCCTTCTTAGTAAAGGCTTGGGTGTTTCAATTGGTGCGATTTTGGAATCCTTTTTTCTATTCCTAAAACCTACCAGTGGACACACACCTTAAGACAAGAAAATGTGCTAAAGATCAGATTAAAAAGCCACTTGGGACCAATGTCATGACGCGAAACAAAATTTAGACCGAAAATAAATTCTAAATTTCTCTCGATTTTGCTCGGAGTGAATGTTTTCAGTTTAACGAATGGTAAAATCATTCAAACATCTAGCCTAAGTTTAGTTTAGTTTAAACAAGAATTCATACTCAGTTTTAATCTTTGTCTCTTCTTTAAAAAAAAACCAGACCGATAGCTAACTTTCATTCTTTCCTAGCTTGCTCATATTTTTTTGCCTCAAACCCCTTCCGCTCCCCCCCCCCCACCCACCCAAAAAGAAAGATTAAAAACAAAATAAAACGAAACAAAACAAGCATCCCATCCCCCGGGCCTACGTCGTTGTTGTTCTCATCGCTTGTATTTCATAAACCTGACTGAACTCTCGCGTTGTTTTTTTTTACCTGCGAGATGTGTAAGTAGGAAGGTATTTGCGAGACATAGAGAAGATAAGCACCGCCTCTGGTGTGGAAATTCACAAAAAAACAAGTGTCAAGACTAGTTAAGATGGTGAACGAACACGCGTGCTGCTGCACTCACTCTGCCGGCATTGCGACATCCGCGAGTTCCTTTGATTGTTAAAGCAAGAGAAAAAAACACACATCACACAATATTAAGTCTTGACACATTATTAACTACACAAGTATGTGGTCATTGCACAACCACACTGGCATGCTAAACCCCCCCCCCCCCCCACCTCCCTCCCCCTGTACTCCTTCATCCTTAACTGCTTGTAACATACTAAGTGAACGCACATTCTCATACGCACATGCTCACGCGTAGACTGTCTCCCTTATTCTTTCTCACTCACTCCCTCACTCTCATTATCGCTCTCTCACTCTCTTTATCTCTCTCACTCTCTCTCTCTCTCTCAAATTATCTTTATCTCTCTCACTATCTTTATCTCTCTTTATCTCTCTCTATCTCTCTCTTACTCTCTTTATCTCTCCCATTTTCTCTCATTCTCGTTATCTCTCTCACTCTCTCTCTCTCTCTCAAATTATCTTTATCTCTCCCACTATCTTTATCTCTCTTTATCTCTCTCTATCTCTCTCTTACTCTCTTTTTCTCTCCCATTCTCACTCTCTTTCTCTCTCTCTCTCTCTCTCTCTCTCTCTCTCACACACACACACACACACACACACACAATAACAAGATTCCCCTGCATTATGTAAAATACTACCAATTTAGACTCGTCGTTGAGCTCAATGCTTTCAAGTGTGATGAGGATGAGGCCTTTGGCAAACACGGCGGTTACAATATCAAAGATTGGTGTTCAATGGGGACACACTCCTGATTTTACCCACGTTGTCACTGCCCAGAAAACAACTGTATTGCGCCTAACAGGCTGCATGTCTTTGTCTCATCCCTTTCACAGCGGGGGTCAGATTCCAACCAAACTGAAACATGCGAAATCTTCTAATGTAACGTTTTCGTAGACCCAGTTAAATCAGATTTTAGTGAACTGACATATGCCAAAAGCCTGAATTTGTCATTTACACATACACACACACACTCACACACACACACACTCACATTCACACACTCATATATCATACACTCACACACACACAGACCCAACTACACGCACCTAAATGCCTTCTTTCATGGCCTCCTGTATAGTGGAGGCCATGCTTCTTTGCTATTGACAAGACATACAGGCCTACATACACATACTACCATGTAGGTACATTTACACATACACACTCACACTCACACACATACACACACTCA
>JAUEKZ010108411.1:5545-10545 GCA_031471865.1 Melibe leonina | reverse complement strand
AGCACACCACACCCACTCCTCAAACACCATACCACACCACGTCACAGCACACCTCAGCACACCACACCCACTCCTCAAACACCATATCACACCACGTCACACCATACCACACCATACCACACCAGGTCACAGCACACCTCAGCACACAATAGAGCACCATACCACACCACGTCACACCATATCACACCATACCACAGCACGTCACAGCACACCACACCCACTCCTCAGAACACCATACCACACCATACCACAGCACACCTCAGCACACCATAGAGCACCATACCACAGCACGTCACAGCACACCACAGCACACCACACCCACTCCTCAGAACACCATACCACACCACGTCACACCATACCACACCACGTCACACCATACCACACCACGTCACACCATACCACACCACGTCACACCATACCGCACCACACCACACCCACACAATGGCATACCATACCAAGACTCTAACCGATTCTGTCTCTGTATTTTCTCTGCCCAGGATCTCCGTTCGCCTGCGTGGTGGACAAAATAAACGGCAGCTATGTGACAGCCTTCGGAGGGGGACTGGTCGGGGGCTCCAGCGGCATTCTGCAGGAGTTTACCGTGGTCGCCAAACAGGGCACTGCCAGTCAGTAACACCATCATCATCAGCAACAGCAGTAGTAGTATCATCATCATCATCACCATCATCATCACCTTCATCATCATCATCATTGTCATCACCATTATTGTCACTATCAGTATCGTATTTATCATCATTGTCAACAGCAGTAGCATCTTCATTATCATTACCATCACCATCATCACCATTATCATCGTTAGCATCATCACCTCTACTATTATCACTATCAATATCGTATTGATCACGATCTTCAACAGAAGTAGCATCACCATTATCATCATCATCATCACCATCACTACCACCACTATCATCACCATCATTATAATCTTTATTTTATCACAATCGCCAATATCAGTAGCATTACCATTATCATCATCACCATCACCATCATCGACAACAACACTACCACCATAATTAGATAATAATCTTAAAAACGTATAAATAAAACAGTAAATAAAAAATCATAACACATTAACATAACATGATTGTTATTATCATATAATTTCCCATTCATAAAATGCACCGAGTAGAGGACATCAACGTTGCTATCAACGGGCCTGCCAAGGTGGACCTGAAGAGGAAAGACAACCCTGAAGGTTCTGCCAACCTGAGTTACATACCCATGACGCCCGGAGCCTACAACCTGGACATCAAATATCACGGAAAGCCAATCAAAGGCTCCCCATTCGTGGCCAAAGTCTCGGGTGAGTAAATCTATTATGAAGTGATAATAATAGGTAGGGATGGAGGAGGGGGGGGGTAGGGGGTTGTTTGGCCAGTAGGCATCGTCAACGGTGAAACAAGGGGAGTGCAGTGGTTGACAGGCCAGTCAGTAGTATAGGACTAATCATTCAAGACAAAACAGGACACTAACAAAAAAACGCCGTTTCGGCCCTAGGTCTTCATCAGGATAAAGACGATAAGTTCTAATTACATAAAGATCATAGAAAGATCAAAATAGAACATTGACCCAAACAAAACACACAAAAAAAACTTGGCTGATTCCTAGAGCGACGGGATAGATCCACGTATACATATGTATACACACATACCACCCACATCAACCATTGAGTGAGTCAGCCCTTCTCTGAACGGACTTCCAGGCTCTGGCCCAAAACACATGGTTTATTATACCCATAACGGAGTCGGCTTCAAACCGAACTGAACTATGTGAAATCTTGAAGCTGTACGTGTTTATTATACCTAAAAGTAAATCTTATTTAATTCAACTTGCATGGCATAATATGCCAAGTTATGAATGCCTAAATTTCAGGCTTTTTGACATATTATATCCATTTACTTAAATCTGAATAATCTAGCATAAGAGCAGACAAATCTAAAAGATATTGATATGTTATTATTATGTAGACTGGCTACTTAGTTTGATAAAAAATAACAGATGAAGTTTACTATTATTATTATTATCATCATTGTCATCATTATTATTATCATTGTTGTTGTTATTATTGTTATAGTTATCATTATTATTATCATCATCATTAATTTTATTATCATTATTATTATCATCATTGTTGTTGTTATCATTATTTTTATCATTATTATCATCATTATTATTATCATCATTACTTTTATTATTATTATTATCATCATTGTCATTGTTATCATTCCTTTCATTATTATTATTATCATCATTGTCATTGTTATCATTACTCTGATTATTATCATTATTAATATTGCAGGAGAGGGACGTAAGCGATCCACTCTGTCCCTGGGCAACAGTGCTGAATACTCCCTGAAGATCGTGGAGCCTGACATTGTGGATCTGGTGGGCAACATGAAAACCCCTGGTGGACAGATTGAGCCAATCATCCTTAGAAAGATGGACAACGGAGAACTGAGTAAGTAACAGGTGTATTTTTAAGGGGTATAATTTGGTGAGTGGTTTCCCCTTCATTGGTTTTCTTTGCGACCAGCTTTCCTATCAAGAGTGTCGCAATCAATACACTTTCACAACGAGGTCTGACTCTTACCCAGCTGAAACACGCAAAACAAATCTTGAAAATATGCGTGTTCTTTTACCAGATAAATCAGATTTCAATGAACGGACATATTATGCCAAAAACCTGATTTTTAGGCTTTTGGCAAAAGTCAGGTCACTGATATCTGATTAATGTGTAATAAGTACAGGCAAATCTTTAGGAATTTGGTGTCTTTAGCATTGAAAGGGTTAAAATTGATTGCCCACCCCGTGGTAGAGTAAGGAAGAGAAAGGTTAATTGGAACGGGCATGAGAAAGACAAAGACAATTGTGATCATCTTTCTTCCCCTGCAACCATTATCTAAACGGAGGAGTATTGGTAGTTTTATCTATTATTATTTTCGTTATTTTGTTTGTTGTGTCTGTACTGAGGAAGGCCTTAGACTGAAACGTTGACGTCATTTTGTCTTTGTCTTGCCCATGCCTGTTCTTATTAACCGTTCTCTTTCTAACAGGTGTATTATGATGTTTTGTCTGTGACTTAATGGCCTTACAATAAAAACCTTCACGTTCTTTACGATACAACAGGATCAGTGGTGAATCCATTTCGGGTTTTTTGTTTTACCATGGGCAAGAAAATACATTATACTCCTCTTATGCCTCACTTGATCAAATGTAATCTGCGATAGACGTACGCCCTGTCGGGAAAGTGGAAATCATTGCCACCTATCTGCTTCATGCTGCATGCAACAACCGGGAAAAGTTCCGCATTTTATGGGAAACTCGCCTCTAATTTAAAAAAAAATAAATTGTTAATTGTTGTTGTTGTTGTTGTTGCTGTTGCTGTTGTTGTTGTTGCTGTTGCTGTTGTTGTTGTTGCTGTTGTTATTGTTGCTGTTGTTGTTGTTGTTGTTGCTCTTGTTGTTGCTGTTGTTATTGTCGTTGTTTTTCGATTGTTTCAGGTATCGCCTACTTCAACCCACGCCAGAAGGGAGAGTACGTGGTGAACGTGCTCAGGAACGAGAAGAACATCAAGAGCAGCCCTTTCAGGGTGAACGTGGGCGACAAGGAGATCGGCCATGCCGGAGGGTGTGTGGTGTCGGGGGCCATCGAGAACGCTGTGGCCAATGCCGCCAACGAGATCAAGATTGACAGCTCGAACGCAGGTACTTTGTGACGACAGCAGACTAATAATGTAGACTTCTACATTTATTTTCCTTTTTATCTAGAGATTTTGTTAAGTTAAGATGCAGCATTTCCAACCTCCTTTTTCATGAAATAAATACGAAGCAAAATGCACAAAATATCATATTATTATACCATATCATATTATTATACCATATAATATTATTATACCATATCATATTATTATACCATATCATATCATTTGCGGAGATCTCGAGACGTGTTTTATAATTGAAGGGGTTATGACCATAGCACACCTTAATCTATTTGCGCCAAATGGAGATTATGGCACAGCCCTGTATTGCAGACATGACATGATTACATAACATTCGTGTTCTTATAGGGTAGAGGTAGTAAAATAAGTACAATCTTACCAAACCCATTTACACTGACATGAGGGGAAAAATGGGAACGAAAGAACGAACAATAATATATTTAACCAAGTCGTGAAATCAGGTGACTATCTAACTCCTTTTCGAAGTGAAAAGGTGTGAAAAACGAAAGGGATATTATGGATGAAGTGTTTGCCATGGCAACCATCTACCACGCTGTCGCTGAACGGTAGAGAAGTGCTCAACCAATGTAAATACGTGAAAAGTGTGTCGATATCACATACATATCTGGATAGAATCCCCCCCCCCCTCGTCACACTCTTGTGTACTCGTTTTGGAGATGGCTGTAGTCTAGCACCGACAAACAATTCTCATCATGTGCTGTGGCTCACAAAGCTAATTATGCCTGGTGGTGTGGAAATCTTTCTTCCTCTGATAAACAACGATGCGTTGCCTATGACAACATCCAATCGGCCATTGACCCACGTTCAGACTACACAGATAACCTACTTTTATTGAGTAATCTCTTCTTGCCTTCTTTATGTTATGTCAAGCAAACTACACTCAGTATATTATCTTCCCGACAGGTAGCTCTTATATAAAACAATAAGAGATTTCACTGCAAATGAATCCGATAGCGAAGTATGTATGTATGTTATGTATGTATGTATGTATGTATGATATGTTTGTATGTTAATTCC
Organism: Melibe leonina; assembly: GCA_031471865.1. Classification (NCBI taxonomy): domain Eukaryota; kingdom Metazoa; phylum Mollusca; class Gastropoda; order Nudibranchia; family Dendronotidae; genus Melibe; species Melibe leonina. Next base: position 5,768 of record JAUEKZ010108411.1, on the reverse strand, counting down.
CAACATAAGATTTTAATGTTAACACAGAAAAGGCAATCTAAATTGTTTACAAACTCGAGATTGATCGTAAATGAAAAATACTGTTTTGTCACTCAAAACTTTCTCTAATGAAAACAAGAGCTGTGGCCAAAATTGTTCTAGACATTTTGTTCTATTTCACTATCGGGGGGGGGGGGGGGGGGGGGGGGGGGGGGGGGGGGGGGGGGGGGGGGGGGGGGGGGGG
>JAUEKZ010108302.1:0-28964 GCA_031471865.1 Melibe leonina | reverse complement strand
GGCAGGGCCAAGACTCAGCTAACAGATACAAAAAAGCTGTGTGTGTAAGCTTGCAAGGGAGTGCTGGAAAAAGCAAGATGACAGATAAAGCCAAAAGAGAAGATATAGAAGAAGCGACCACCAGAGGTGCCCGCAAAAATGTCTTTTATCAACGATCGGCAACAAACACATTGTAAGTGTGAGTTGCTTGAGATCTTGATAAAATTGTAATGTTGCTCCTATTGCTTACATGACTGCCAAAAATGACAGCATGGGTTCGCAGGAATGATTAGATAGCTCTGTCTTTAACATGACATATATATGTTTAAGAGGGAGTAAAATATGCAACGATTAACAACCAAAGATTTTCCCTGTTGTTTTTACTTACAATGGCAACAATCTGAGAGGAGTACACCCTTTTGCTCTCATAATCCAGACCGCCTTTGAGTACAAGGTGGGCTGTATATATTCCTTCATTAACTTGAGTATAGTTCAAGGAGAACTTGGTACAAGTTGCCACACTCTGAAAAATCATGCATAAATATTTTTTTTTAAAGGATCCTATAACCTATGTTAGATGAGAATAGTACTGGTAAATATCATTGGGATATAGAGATGCTTAATGAATATGAAAAAATTAAATATTGATTTATCAAGAAACTAAAAAAAGATACACAAAGACATTCGATACGAGGTCTTGTCAAGCTATCTTAAAATTTACAACCTTCAAAACTCTATAATTTTGGATTGACAGGTAATGAAATCATAATTCACTATCAAACTTGGCAATGAATGACAAGAACTCACGGATGCTGGTAGATCAACCTTTTCATCTGGAAAAGGACTGTTGCAAATCAAGTACAGATGTTTGAGCTGTGCATTGCGTTCTCTGTCTCCATCAACAATTTCAATTGGTGGACTCAGAACATAACCCACGGAACTGGCCTGAAAACAATACAGAAAATGTGCAATAACTAGGCAATATATTCAGAAAAATGTTGTTCTTGTAGCCTGGGAACTTTAAGAAAAATAAAACAAAACCATAAGCAACTAGATTTTATAAATTAACAAAACCATATTTGCCTTTAACGATAGAGAATAATGATAAGTTAAAAAGATATGAATCAAATACATTAAAAACAATTGTGAAGTTACAGTAGTCTACACATTAGGGTAATAAGAAAAAAATGGATCAACCTATTATTTGCATTGACAAACAACAAATATAGGAATCTTTTTTACTTTTCAAAACTATATATTTATTTTAGCAACATTTGTAACTCTTCAAACTGAAAATGATTGACAACAAGACCTGAACAAGGTACAAAAATCTGACTGAAAAATAAAATGCTTATGATGAGAAAAAAAGGAATACCTCTGAGACTGAGAAAGAATAGCCATCAAGGGAATCTACAGTGAAAACTGGAGCAATGTCATTGGCATCATTCACAGTGATTACAACCTTGTACTCCACCTGTTCAGACATAATGACACAAACAATGAGACTCAACTTCATCACTCAAATCATTATTTCAGATATCATACGATTTTAAAAAAATGTTTGAACAACTATTGAGAGCAAAATCGTTTCTCTTTTCTTCTACCACCATAACAATACTCTAAACCTAATCTGTAGTTATACAAATTTCTTAAATTGATTTTCATATTTGTTCGATGTTCCAGTATCAAATAAAAGCAGTGGTTAAGCGCTAATCTTTACCTGCTAAATCTTGTTTCAATGCACGCTTCTTTTCCTTTATTTCATTTTTTAACAAGCTTTTGGTTTGGCCTCCTGTCAATTTATTCTTTCAAAGTTTAATAGCATTGTGATTATGTGCTCATCCCAGAGCGGAGTGAATTCAAGTTCCATTGAAAATGGACTTTATGGTGAGGTTGTTCAAGTATAGACCATATAACATCTTAAATTTCATATTTCAAAGGAGTTAACAGAAGAGTTATGTTTTAATTGACAAAACACATCATAAATAACACTCATTTTTTGGGAGCCTTACTCACCCATTCACTTTTACCAATCCCAATTGGATTCAGGTCTCTGCAACCAAAAGCCAAATCATATGTTATTCCGTCAGGTTTCTGGTGGAGAAAAAGAGATATCTTTCTTTAAAATTCATAGCTCAAGGATATCTCAAATAATTTTAGCACAAACAATTTGAATCATATGAAGATATTTTCTTCTTGTTTAATAAGAAATTCCCAAGACTTTGTTCTCTTGGTAATACATGGTTGGAAAACCTGAATTCTTCAGTCTGTTGGTTGGTTTGCATCTTGTTTGGTGGCTTCGTTTCTTTAGAGATTTAGGGCATTTTCAGTACTTAGCTCATATGAGCACCCAAGAAGAAAGCAACAAAATAGAAGAGGTTAATATGAGAAGACATATACAGACCCCTAGCATATAGATGATTTGCACAGAAAATATAGAGAAGTCACACAGAGAAACAAATATCCATCCTACACCAACACAAGCAATACCGGCACGGTATCTCAATAGGTAGTGTGTACTCCCGTTATCATCATCAATCTTGGCTTGCACTCCTGAGCACGTTGCCGGTCAGCCGTCTCCACGTATCGTGATCCTCTGCGGTGCGCATGAAATCTGTATTGTTCTTAAAAACACTTTTGGCCACTCTTAAATTATTCAAATATGTCATTCTTTGTCTTCCTCTCGCTCTCCTTCCTTCTATTGCTCCTAATGTTACCAACTTTTCTATTCCGTCTCTCCTCCACACATGTCCCAGAAACCGTAATTACCTCTTTCTGCTGGTATCAATCAATGTTCTTCCTTTTCTCACCCTTGCCAACACTTCCTCGTTCTTACACTTTTCTGTCCAAGCTATCCTCAACATTCTTCTGTACACCCACATCTCAAATGCCTCTAGCTTCCTAGTGTATTCTTTGTCAAGCGTCCACGTTTCACAACCGTATAAAAGGGAACGTATAACATGTTTCTACTACTTTCATTCTGGTCTTCAGCCTTAGGTTGTTGTTTGACACGACTGAACGCAATTTATGAAACATTTTTTGCTATTGCTATTCTTTGTTTTATATCCTCTGTGTCTCGTGCGTCTTGGGTAATGATAGCGCCTAAATATTTAAATTTCTTTACTTGCTTCATTGGCTCTCCTTTACTTGACAGGTGAAAGGTCATGTTGTTGGCATCCTTTAAGACCACCATACATTCAGTTTTCTTAACATTTAGTTTCAGGCTCATCTCTTCACTTTTGCTCACCAGTATATCTGGAATTTACTGCACGTTTTCTGGCCATCAGAGTATCATCTTCTGCGTATCGTAAGTTGTTCAAGTTCTGTCCCCCAACGACGGCGCCTTTCAAATCTTCTATTTCTTGAAGTATTATTTCACTATATATGTTAAACAGGTCCGGTGATAAGACGCAACCTTGTCTTACTTCCCTCTCGATGTTAAAGAAGTCTGAAGTTTCGTCATCAATTTTGACACAGTATAGGTTTTTCACAATTTGAATGTCTTTACTGTCTATTCCGATCTTTTCTAAGATTTTGAAGACTGTTTCATGTTGTACAGAATCAAAGGCTTTGGAATAATCAAAATGTAGCATAAAAAAATGTAATTTTTGTTTTTCGATTGACCGTTGTATTATTGTTTTCAATGTAAAGATTGCATTTACCGTACATTTAACGAAACCAAACTGCTTGTCACTATCTAAGGAGAGATCTTGCTCCCCATTATTTTCATTAGTACTCTTATTATAATTTTTGTGGCCTGGATCATGTTGATTGTTCTGTGTTGGTCACAATCAATAGTTCCTTGTTTTTTGGGAATATGAATTAATACAGACTGTCTTAAAATGCCCGTCATACCTATGACTATATCAACACTTTAGCAGCTGTCCTGTGAGATGCTCGTCAATAGGGGAACAGTGCTAAGACTGCATGACCCAATGTCAGTATACTGTGACTAGGTGAGCTATTTAAATCAGCCCTCATTGATATCTGTGTGGCAGCACTTTAATTTGTCTAGAGAGCGCCTTTTATTTATATCACCATAAATTAAAGGAATGATGAAGCAGATAGCTAAAAATGAGAAAAATCTTACCTCAAAATCTAACTTCACTCTCAAACGGACATTTCCAAGACGGTCAACAGAGACAGCACTTCCACCAAGGAGGCGGTACTCTATTGAATCACCATCAGCATCATTGCAAATCAGCTTTGTCAAGAGGGTGTCTGACAACAAAATGTGACAGTGATAAAAATGAAAACTGTGAAAAATGATATAAATTCTAAAGAAAGATATGCCGTTTTCAAAACATGTACAGATACATCTGTAGACTTTAAAAAATTCTTCGTTGTACCCTTAACAGAGATTCAATAATCTACAAGCAACTACTTTCCATGCTCGTAATCTAACTCCAAATGCAGCAGTTCAATGAGAACATAATATAACCATTATATTTATATAATTCAATCCATGAAACTGTCAACAAATTCAATTAAACTTGTTTACTGAAAAAAAAGAGGCAATTTCAGTAAGGATATGACACCCAACATGAAGATGCCACTTCTCACAAAGCAAAACTAGCAAAGACTGGTAAAATGATAATGATAATAATGATTGTTAGCTCAATGATTATCTTTTTAAAAGTGTTGATAATGAATAACGATAATCACAATATCATATCTTCAAGATACATTGTCATAATTGTCCTACTGTGACAGATGGTTTGTCCTTCAACCCAATCACATTGGTGGACAGATAAATAAATCACAATGACTGAAAATATTGGTGGTAACATCAATAGCGACAGTTGTAATATTAATTTCAAACTGTAATACAAGTATCATCATAAATTCACCATTCAATTATTCTTAGATATTTTCACTCGTACTAAGACTTCTTGTGACAAAACATATTCAAAATCATGCCAATCGCATGTAGCCGGTGTGATTGCATTGAGTTCAATCATTATCATATCATATTGATAACTCATTTAATAATCCTCATGAGTCTGGTAACTAGGCCACAATACCCCATCCATCTTATCCAATGCCATGTTTAATGATATTTAAAGCTGTATTTAAATTTTAATCACTTTAGTTGAAAGTTTGCTTGCAACCACAATTGGACTAAAAAATTAATCTAATCAACCTTTCCAGGGTTAGTCTTAAGCTCCACTTTTATTTTTTTATAAATATGTGCATGAATCTTAATCTTTTAAGCAATTGAAAATGATTACTGGATAAAAACAACTCACTTTCTAGAGTATCTTCACTGATACCATCAACCAGTGGAGCGACAGAGGTAATATCCCATGTGGGAGGATTATCTGAGAATAAAAAATAATGAATGAAAATGTATGCACTTCATTAATTAGATTCATAGTCATAGCATCAAATTGAGTACAGAAAGAACATACTACACCTTGTCAAACTGTACAAAATGCATACACCCAAAATCAAATCAATATTGCATGATTTCATGCCTAGTTTTATCTTTATTCAAAAATGCATAAGCTCTTTTCAAATGACAATGGATAAATCTCGGACTGCCCCGGCAAATGAATCAACCCTCATTTTATCTTCATGAAATAAATCAGCATCCAACATATTCCGTGTCACAAGCTTAAAAACTAAATCTTCTCTATTTGAAGTGATATTAAAAACTCCATTTTCAATTAAGAAATATCAAACTATGTGGTGTTTTATCTCGTTTCCAATAAGGAATTAGAACACCTCAGAAATGTGTCTGCATTTGAAAATAATATCAGACAACACTTTGATGAATTCTAAACCTAATGGGTTGCAAAAAAAAAAAAAGTTTCTCTCTCTATTGGTTTTTAAGCTACTTCAATTCTTTTTCTGGAACAGTTAAAACAAAAAAGACTCTGTATTTCAATCACCTGTTGCTCATAACCATAACTACTCAAATATTGCTGTGAAATAAATTTTTGAAATCAAATACTTTACAGTAAAGATTTCCACAGACACTTATATTTCTTCATCATTGCCATAGAGAATGAGAATAAAAACACATGACATCAATATATATATTGCCATAAAATGGAAATGAAGATTTCAAACCAGATGGTTACATTCAAGGCCGTCTCTAACTTACGTAAGTCAAGATATACTTTGAAAAACTTACTCTGAGTCTGAGCATGCACTGTTATGAGCTTTGCAAGAACTGAAATAAAGGAAAGAAAGAACATCAAATTTGAATTCAGCAATCTTCAAAATCAATCTAGTAAGAATAAAAGAAAATTCTGAATTATCCTTTTAGACACCTCATTAATTCAACCAAGCTGTACATGTCTAGGAATATTGGCACTTTTATTTTCATTTAGAAGGGTAAAAGAATTGGTTATGAAAAGAAACCTAGCAAACAAAGAAGTAACATTAACTTGTCTCTTGTCAAGCAACACTCATTTTGAGAGCTCTCTTATCTTGTCATGTGGGTTCATACCTTCTAAGGAGAGACTATGAATAAAGGATAAGTCACCATTTTCTATGCTTTTTTTTATATTAATAGATTGATCGCAGCTCTTCTGTGATGAGTTCATTTTGGTCTAGATAATGTCATTACCAATGCGTCACAAGCAATTGAAAATATGGTTACATTTTTACCATTAATATTCTGGGAAGAATAAAAGTAAATGTAAAAGTCTCTTCAAAATTGACAAAATTAACATAAAGATACAGAATCTGTACCTAAGGTGAAATTATGGTGTATGATGTGCATTGATATATGACACAAAATTGTGAATGTTTTACTTTTTATTGATCAATTTAATTGATTTTTAATCCTGTTGTGATTTATCAAAGTGTGCATATACATTATGTAAAGCGTCCTAGTTTGTAATTTTGGGAAAGATAAGTGTCATCATAGAAATTTATATTATAATTATAACTTGCTGTGATAAAAATATGAAAAAAAAAATGATAACAAATTGAAAGCCTTACCAAGAAATGTCAGAAGAGCAAATGCTCTTGGACAAATTGCATCCATGGTGGTTGCTCAATCTGTTTATATGTATAAAACATGATTGTTAAAAAAAGTATTAAAGAAAAAACATTGCAATTACTCATGACATTATGTTCAAAATGGATGACAAGAATCAGCAAGTAGCACTGGCAAACTGATGTACCAGGTTTGAGACTAGCTTTGGTGCTTTGCAATCTCCCTGGGGGAAGTATTTACCACACATTGATCACTCAGACAAATATGCTTGATTCCTGTTGGCATCAAGCTAAGCCTTGTTGAATAATCTAGTCGATGTTTTATGATGCCTAGGCAAGAAAGGCTAATTTGAGAGAAAAAATTTACTGTTACAGCCACATCCTCAATGAAATGGTGGAAACTATCCATTGAAATCAGACATAGTAGACCATCTAAGCAAGCCCTAATGTCACAAGATTTTTTGTTAAGTTTAAATGCACAAATGAGTGCTCAGAAAGGTAACATTTCACATTCACCACTGGATCATCTGAGTGTCAGGGAGAACATGAAACCAAAGTAAGAAACTGTGTGCATTAGTGGGTGACTAACATAAGAAATTTGATTCAATGTTTTGATGAAATGCTTTTGGACAGTTGGGGGGACGGTGTCCACTGTGTCCTTTAGGTAAATCCGCCACTGACGTGACCTTTCTTCACAAAATGATATATTCCGACGTTGCTGTATCAACTGGCCTCTTCTACTTCAATCAAGAACTACAAAGGCACCGAAGTGAAATGGCTATAAGAAAGAAACTCTTAACACGAACATTTAAAAACTCTCCAACAATAAATGTCTGCAACCTCCTGCCAAATTACAAAAATAACTAGACACTACCGAAAACTTCAGGACCACCCTACAAGATCATGGCTAACACAAAAAAATAATCAATTAATTACAATACCACAAAACTTCCCTAAATTCATCAAATTCAAGAGTCTCTGGAGCACAACAGATACAGGAGACAATTAAGCAAGATTATACCGCAACTTTGCCTTATTTATCCTATGCACCACAAAAGGTCCAAAGAAATGTATCATTGATGCAATTATAAAACTTTTGAAGAAGAATAGAACAATATTATAATATAATATAAGGGTTCTGGATAGATGGTGTCTCCCAATACTTAATTTACGACTGTGAAAATATTATTTAGTTAATTTGATTAGACTTCTAGGATGATAGACTCTACTAGTAGCCTTATTCTTAAATACCCTTGTCCGATCTTTATCATACAAACGCTATAATTTTAAAAGAAAAATGGAAAGAACAAGCAACATTACATTCCGAAATGTGTTTGGAACAGCCCATCCACAGAACACCGAAAGAGCACACCCAAGTCTGAGAATACACACACCAATGCCAATGAATGAAAACAAACTGATACCGGTTTGACTAGTCCAAAAATAGAACCCAAAACAATCGAAAGGGTGCCGCCATGCTACTTTTCGCAAAATTAAAAAATATGAAATTCTGATTATGCTTAGTTCTGGGGAACAATTACCAATATTCCTGTTGTGTTGTTAGCATTCGATAAAAGATTCATGTACAATATGTGAAGATTAATGTGGTTCATGATTTTAGTCGATCAAATTAAATGTTTCAAAGTTTTAACTTCCAACAGACGATTAGAACTAGACTTTTGCTCGTAAAGTCAGCATTCTATTCCTTGTTTTTAATTTTTCTCAAAGCTTTCCCCCAGTATCTATTTTTAGACCCCAAATTCTTTGAAAAGAAAGTTGTCGAACCGGTTTGTTAAATCGTAGACTACAATGCATGCTATGAATAGTGTAGTGTGTACAGGCAGCCGATTCTACCTCTGGTATCAAATCAATCCTGGGTGTGTATGGAAGATTGATGTCTGCATCGTTTTCGACATAACACAGGTAAGTTGACCCTTATTAAGTTTTGATTGTTTTGCTGTTTTTCTAAAATTGTTTTTGTTTCTCGGAAATTACTAGACTATAAGTCTAGATGGACGTCAAAATATCTCTAATTTATTAAATGATGTTTTCTCATACATCCATCATAATATAGATTCCTTTTCATTTTAGATTTGTGCCCTGCCCAGGCGTCAATGTTAAATCGGAAATTTTACCCTTATTAACAGATGATCGTTTAATTTGAAAAAAATATTGAGATTGTTTTATCATTTGTGCCTATATATATATAGTCTATATATATACCACCTATCAAGACGTTAGCTAAATCTAGGAGAGATGGCTACTGGAAACTAAAAAAATAGCAAAGGTCTTAATGAAATGCTCTACTAGAATGGAAGTAGGCTTGGGACAAGTAACAAAATAGGTCTAGATAGGTTATAGAGTATAGCTCTTACGTATCAGCAATTTCCTGAAATGATCTAAAGATGAGCTTTTGTAATTGCATGCATTATGTGGTATAGAATGTATTATGTATGTATGAATGCTCAGTGGTTGTCTTCTCCCTTGGAGCTTACATGTTGCAAGGAATCCTTATGACCCAAGAATGTTTGTTAACTAAAGGCAACAATCTGATTAAGGATTTTGATATAACAATCCATTCGCATGGATGCTATCTTGTGTTATCATTTTTTTATTTTTTTTTACCTGAGCTTTAGTTAAAGTGTTTTTTGTCATCATGAATAAAAAATGGAGTGGTAATTTTAACAATTTTTTCTTCTTTTTTGATACATATGATGACGTCCTGGAAGATTAAAGGCAAACATGTACCAGATAAACAGAAAGATAAAAAAGAAAACAAATGTACATGCATATTCAACATATTATCTGGGAGAGAGAGAGAGAGAGAGAGAGAGGGAGGGAGAGAAGAGAAAAGAGTAACACACAAGTTTCTTTTTTTTAAATGCAGTTGGTGTGTCATGGTGTTTATTGCAATATCATTGTTTTCTAATAATTTTTTTTTTTTTACTGTAGACAATATTTTACCAGTTTGTAGAAATTTCACATTGTCCCAAAAACTGGGTCTAGTTATTGTACCTATTGTGGGAATAACCGCAGCCATTAAAAATGTAAAGTTTGTCACCACAGAATGATCATGTTTCAAATAGGTTGAAGTTTTAATCTGATTTTCTGATGAATATTTGTTTTTTTTAGGCTCATCTGAATCCTCAAGATGAGGTCTCTTGTGTTTTGTGTGATCACTGCATTGCTGCAAGGTATTAGTAATTGTCATTTAAATAAATATGACAGCAAAGTCCAATAAATAACATTAGATGTGCAGAACAAGATTTTTGGATCATACCTTCAATTCTGAGCTGCTCATGAGCTCAGTGCTGACACTTTATTTTAAAGATTATGACAATTAATTCAAGTTTTACTGTGCAACAGCATTTTCAGTTCTTTAAGAACATAGCCATGAAATATTTTGTTGGAAACTCCAGAAAACAGAATGTCATTTTGGGACACTCAGCAATCTCAGTGTAAACAAATAGTTGAACATCAATTTCTCTTGTGATAATGATTGAAAACTTAGAGCCCTTCTCCTTTAGATGGTGTTTGACTCATTACATTGCATCATCAGTCAGCATTCAATAAGTCATTGAAAATATGGATGGAATCGTTTTAGTATAAAAATATCCAAATAATGTACAATTGCTAGATTCTTTTAATCTCTCAATTATCGTTTCTCTTAATAATCAGAATGGAGCTTGCAGTTTAGGTTTATAAGTTTTCTTCTTTTTCTCTAGTGATCCAGGTAATTGGACAAAGCAATGTCCCAATCATAACGGATTATTCAGCCTTGGACAGCCGATACCTTGATGAGAATCTTCCTCTTGGTAAGAAACTTTATTTCATGTTAACTTTGGGCTTCTCCATGTAACCCCTGTCCCATTAAAGAAATTGGGAGCTTAATTGGATGTTGCAAAAGTGAGATTATTTATTTCTTGTTCTTATGAAAGGAAAAAAGCAGCGCTTCCTTTTTAAAACTTTCTTTTTTATTATTGTGCCCAAAGGTGTCTGTAATTTTGAGAGGTTAACTTATGTGTTGTATGTTTCTAGATTATGTTGTTGGAACAATCACTGCCTCTGACCCTGATGGAACCGATGTAACCTTTGACCTGACCGGTAGAGGGAGTGAGTACTTCTCTATCGGCAGAACAAGTGGCATTGTGACATTGAAGAAAGTGTTGGATTTTGACACTCCTTCAGAGAGGGTGCGTTCTTTTAAAGTGTCATGTAAATAACTTGAAAACTTCATCTGTTAGGATTATATGATAATAATGATAGTAATCTTAATGATAATAATGATAGTAATCTTAATGATAGTTATAGACTTTTATGCAGTACTTAACATCCAGTGAAAGTGCTCTGAAGTGCTTTACAATATCACAGATCAACATAATGAAAATAAAGTAATGATGAACATTTACACATTTTAATACATGGTGTCAAAAAATGTATACACATAATTATAAATAATCATGGACACTCAAGCTTTATCACACACATACATACATGCACACATTCTTTCACACGCACACACGCTCACACACACACACACACACACACACACACACACACACACATACACACACACACATCCATACACATCAGAAAAACCTTGTTCTAAACATTTTCGGATTTAGAGATTTTTTAAAAGCACTGAAAGTTGCTGAGAATTTTATTTATGGCATTCCGCAGCATTTTGATTAAAGAGATACATGCATGATCTTTAAGAATAAAAGGGTTTGTAAAACTTAACAATTTCCTCCAAGTTCTCTCGTGTCATGACCTGTAAAGATTTAGATGAATGACATATCTTAATTATTCAATTCTGTACTCGACATGCAGTCAATGAAGCAACATTATAAGGATTGGAGTTATATGATCACTGATTTTGGTGTGTGAAATCTCTCTTCATGGGAATATTTATTCATACAATCAATTAAGTATTCAAAATAGTGGGATATAGCTTTACAATTAATAATGAGGTCTACTCAAAACAAAGGGTGTAAAAATCATGTCAGTCACATCATCATCAATTTGGTATGTTTTTATATAAAATTCTTTATACAACTATTCCACAGGAAATTCTCATGTATATCGAAGTTACTGATGGGAATCTACAAACTACTGTAAGTTGTTAGAGAATTGGTACAGTAGTTGCTATGCTTAAGCACTCTTGCTCTTGAGTTTGCAGCAAATTCAAGTGTTGCACTTATTTATTCCCTTCACTTGAGTGTCAAGATTGTTGAAATGGTTACTCAAAGTGAGCAGTGATTATTTTTAATTCAAATTCAGTTTATGAGAACAAAGTGTAATTTAACACTGTTTAATTCCATGATAAATTTTCATCTTTGGCTATGATGAGTCGTTTTAAATTGTACAAATGGATGTCATTCTCCCTGTATTGATATTTACCCATTACTGACTTTCATTGTGCATCTACTTAAGATCAACCATTCACAAAGTCACATCTGAAACATTTTAGACTTTTTTGTTCAAACCACATTTTTTACTAAATAGGGAGTTCGTTCTTTATTCATTGTCATTGAACTCCAAAATAGGACACAGAGGGAAAAGTGTTTGTGAATGATGTCAATGATCTGCCGCCATATTTCTTGCAAACTGCTATCTTCAAAGATTTGCCAGAGGTAAGAAAATTGTATTATCATGCACAGATATGGTTTAGTTTGAATTACAAATGGATATGTACAAACTCTGGAATATGAATAAAAAGACAAAATTAATTTGAAATTTCTTCTTTTATTTTGTATTAAGGATCATAGTTAAATATGTCGGGCAATTCATGTCATGCTTTCATTGGAATTCTATAATCCAAAAAATGCAGTAGGAATCTTTGTGTAGCTGTAAGAATTGTTTTACTCTAATTTTATCATTATCTCATGAGTGATGCTATCCTATGAAACAAGCTTTTTGTATATACTTTTTTAAGGATAATCTGAAATGCTTTTGGGTCCTCCAAAATAAAGATTCAATGTCACTTTCTATTGACTTTGTCATTACATAAGGTAAATTCAATGGAAGTAATATTGGGAGGAATGATTGAAACTTCTGCATCGGGTTATGTATGAGTGCTGAGATTCATGATGCAAACACAGAATTCTCTTTTCAACACTAGGTCAAGATGTGAAGATGTTTTTAAGTGTTCTTACAAAATTTAGATGCTGTTGACGGTTTGATATCACTCACATTGATCCCTCAATTTATTATCACCAACATTTTATGTTATTACTAGGCTTCAAGACAAAACCTTATTTCTAAAAATGGATGTTAAAAAAGTTTGATGCTAACTGTTCTTGACTGTCATTCATACATTAACCTCTATTATTATCTGAGATATTTTCTGAATAAAAAGAGATGTTTGTATTCGTGTTGCCAAAAATAGTATCATAATTTCTTCTCTCTGAAATATGGATGTCAATCTATTCCAAACAGGATACACCGGTAGGCTTTGCGATTTCAGACATCACAGTCAAGGATAGAGACACCATAAGTACAGGATTCACAGTTGTCTGCAAGCCAGACAGTAAACTGGTGAGAATAGAACTCATGACCATTCAAACTTCATTTTTCTTCAGTTTTTGGTATTTGATTGCATGTACAATATCATGGCATGGTGGCCAAACTGGTAGCAATGCAGCACAGAACCTGGAGGCACCGGTTTCAATTCCTACATGTGGTACTTAAGTTTTTCCTTGGCTGAGGAAATTTACCCCCATTACCTCACCCCACCCAAGTGTAAAATTGGTACCAATCCACAATTTGGGTCGGGGAAATTAATCTGCAATAGATCAGCTTCATATTCAGAGGGTGACAACATTTGTCATTTGTCCGCTTCATGCTACAGAAATTGAGATAAGCTTCAGCTTCATGGGTCATTAGGCTCTAAAGGACTTACTTACTACATTATACTTCTGCTCTTATAGAAGTAAAGGATCAATCTATTCATTCTGTCACTTCTTTCCTTCTTATTGCCTGAACATTGTGAATATCACATATTTGTATATATGCATACTTTTCTTCACAATCTTTCAAGTAATCATGTTTATTTGTGATCAACAAAAGACAGATCTGGCATCAAACATCCAAACATGTGCAAATATACATAAAAATTTACAGATGATATAAAATCATATATGTCATTATGAAAATGTATCATTTGTAAATATTATTTGTTTTCTTTGGGTAATTTTTCAATTGTTAATACAAGATATATAAAGCAGTGTTGGGACCCAGCTCTGTGTCTCATTACAAATGGAGTAATGGGGGTTTATAATTTATCACTACAACCAGGTAGTTACCTGACACAGAAAAAAAATAAAACATTTTATTTCAAGGCTAAAAGCAAGGAATTGTTTACCTTGTTTCTTTTTAATTAACCACACCCTCTTATTTAAATCAATTAAAAGATTTTGCAAGGAAATGCTTATGATTTGTACATGCTATTATAAAGATCTCACAGAATCACACCATTGGTTACTTGCCGTCAAACTTGCCATGATCATGATACAGCAAGTTTGCAAGCAGCTCAGTTGTCACTTTTGCCCTTACCTTCTTGTTACAGTTTGCTGATGCATGTGACAAGTTTGAGCTGATTACAAATGTAACACAGAACAGTAATCAAGATTGGTATGGAAAACTGGTGCTCAAAAAGTCGTTAGATTTTGAATTGAGAGAGTCCTTTGCAATTCTCCTTGAAGCAAGGGTATGTATCTATCACTGTGAAGAAAAATTAAGTTTATTATCTTGTATTTGTTAACTAACCCATACCATGTAATGTATATATGATAATAGTAAGGTGGGGAGCAAGCACAGGAAATCACAAGAAATAGGTCAAATCTGAGATAATATGCAGTGCAGATACGTTTCTTTCCGCACTGTATTTTATTTCAGATTTGATTCAATGTATGGTATGTATGTATGTATGTCTGTCTGTCTGTCTGTGTCTGGATGGATGGTGGAATGTCTAATATGTCCATGGTGAGCACCTTTTTCCAAGGACAGAAACAGAACGAAAGAAATTCCCAACAGAACTGATAGTCTCATTGAGAAAGCCAGACTCATCAATGGCGTTCCCTTTGTTAAGGCTTTTTTCCCAACTACCCTCACCTTTCTTAGATGAAATTAAGTGGCTACAGTACAGCTTATGTCTGGATTTTTCAGTTGATTAAGATAAACCTCACAATGAAAACATTCCTGGGGTAATAACAAAATGAATTTTTAAAAATGTTAACTTCTGTATCTGCAACATATAAAGACATTTTTTTTTCTTTTTTAATATTTGTATTTGATTTGTTTTCTTATTTGAATTTTCCCAGGAATAATTTTTCAGACAAAACATATCTCTCGCTCTCTCTCCGTTTCATCCCTCCTTCTCCCCTTTTCTCTTTACATTACCCTGTCCCTTATCCTTTGCCAAATTCCATGCACACTCTTTTCCTCTGCAAGTTAAAAAAAAAATTTAATTCAATCTCTCTTTAACTTCAGGATGGAGTTTTTAATGTGACTGAAGAAGTTCACATTGAAGTCCAGGATATCAATGACAGTCCTCCAATTTGGGATCGCATCGTGCCCATTTCCATTGATGAGGAAAATCCTATTGTGAGTCACAATGATAGTGTTAAAAAGCAATTTGTAATGATACCTTATCTTTAAATTTCTTCCACAAAGTTAGTAAATGTGTGAAGTAGCAAACACATTCTATCAAGACAACAACAAAAAACTGCAGCCAGAAATATGCTTTTTGTAAAACATGAATAATCATGTTCTTTTAGCGGAATGTAAAAAACATAGAAAAAGAACGTCTGTAGTGTTAGAGGTTCTCAAGTCACAGCTCGCTGCTGTTGTCTCACGCATGTTTGCGCTTTGAGCTCTTGGGAGAAAAGGCGCTCTATAAATCTATGTATTATTATTATTATTATTATGTTATTTTTAATACATGCTTGTGCAAAAAAAATCTTTGTGACATAAAAGCTGTGGTTGTGGGGCTAATAATGAAAATCCTTAATCAAAGATATTTTCAAGGGCAAATTTGTACTTTTGTTTTGTCATGAGTACATGGCACTCCCATGCAAAATTTTACTTGAATAGAACAAACAGTTTTAGAGATACCCCTAAGCATGCAATTGTATTATGAAACAAACTACAGGTAGATAGGTCTAACTATTTCTGGCTTCCACCCCAATTGTGCTCCAATGGTACTATCATTAAATTGTGCGCTGTGTTATGAGTATTAGTTTTTCTCGCTCTATGTTTTGTTATCAAACAGCAGTTTTTGTACAAGATATAAACCTTTGTTTTATCACTAAAGATTTATTGAATTTTTTTTCAACTTTCCAGGGTGACACCATAACAGCAGTAACCGCCTCTGATGGAGACGCCACAAATCCTCACCGAATCAATTATGAAATAATTGGTATGTATCTCAAGTTTGTTGGGTGATTTTTAAGCAACAACTAAGGAATTGAATCTTAGATATGAACCAAGGCACTGTATCCAACCATATTAAAGCAAAGAGCATAAAGGGAAATAACTCTTCCATGTTCCAGAGAAAAGGATTTTCCAAGAACCAACCTTACACACAATTCTCTTTATGCTTTGAAGTTTGTTTAAATTTGCATCAGATGGACTTCTAAGTAGAGGCAATAGTTATAGTTACGGTGTAAGACATGTCCAAACATAGACATTACTTTATCAATCTTCAAGATGGAAGAAAATTTTGATTGATAAGTGTTTTTTCAGCCATTTGGAATGATTTCACAGCGTTTAGCTGTGTAATGAATGGGACTACTGCTGTCTTCAACGGTTTAGGATTGGATTGAATTAAAGGGACTTGAAGATTCATTGTAGTTTGAAAGTAAAACTTTTTGGATTTTGTGAATTATGAGTTGAAAAAATGATTATAAAACTGGCCCCAAAACTTTTTAAGGATGAGGAGGGAGATTGCAGATACAAATCCTTCTTGGTTAATTCTGATGTTCACAATAGTGTGTCTTTTGTCACCTTGTTTTTTCTTTGAAATTTTACAGGTGATTCAGTCTTTCAAATCAACAGTGCCACTGGTGAAATTTCCAACAAAGTTAGGCTTGATTTTGATACCACTGAAAACACCAGAGGCTTATCGTATGAAGTATCTGTGAAGGTAAGTATAACTAGCAGATTGTGTTCACAGCAGTTTTATTTTAGATTTTGATCTGGTTTATTCAACACTAACAGACTGAATCCCACCAGATACAAAAAAACCCAAACTCGACTCAACTAATTCTCAACTAAAACAGCTCTTTCATTCATTCATTCATTCATTCATTCATTCATTCATTCATTCATTCATTCATTCATTCATTCATTCATTCATTCATTAATACAACCATGCATGCATAGAGTGTGGAATTCTGAGGAAGCAATGACATATGAACATTTGAAATTAACATACAAGAAAGTTCCATCCTTCAGGACTAATAAATAAAAAATACATTCCATAACTCTGCGAAGAATGCAACAATACAAGGTTAAAGCACATAACACAATGTATTAAAGGGAAAAATCTAAGTATTAATGCCAGTGAAAATCAACGGTGTAAATAATGGACTGTCAGTGGAAGATAAATTCCAGTAAAATTGAACTGCTAAAAGACCAATAACATAATTGATGAACTATCGATAAAAATAAAGACTACGCAAGATAGCCCTTTATTTCCCTACATTCACATGCCAAAACATTACAAAGACATTAAACTCAGAGCTGTTAAGGATAATTTAAACACATCACAAGTTATATCACATATCTGATTATTGTACCAAAAGCAAAACAAAAGAAATGTTAAATTATACAACCCTTGCCTCAAACACAAGATGCAATAAAACACACATGCTCACAAGATGATGATGTAGCAGTGCAGTAGTCAATAGCACACAACCAACTCGTCACACACACACATGTAATGGTTTGACACTCGAGCAAAGTAATTCGTGTTTACTTTACATGTCAATGTATTATTTTTTTTGTTATGTCCCTTGTCTGACCGGAAGATCATTGATTAAAGTTTGTCAACAACAATGGCACCTTACAATCATTACATTGGCGACAATGTAAATCGACCTGCATCCAGTGGTAAACACCATTAAAATTGATCTCCAGATTGTCTCAAAACAAGTGATTACATTAATCATCACTTATGGTCTGTATTTTGTCATATTTCTTTTGATTTTCCTGTCGTTTTACTATTTTGGTAACCGACATGGCTTTTGTTCAACTCCCATCATATCCACCATTAAATTGTCGTTCCGAAGCTGTATCAATACGCTGGCAGAAATGGATATCACGACTAACAAACAACCTCTTTGTGGCTTATGATGTGGTAGAGGAAAACAAGAAAAAGGCATTGCCACTGACCTACGGTGGCAGCGACCTATGTGATAGTGTTGAGTCCCTACCTGACAACTGCAGACAAATAACCTTTTGACAAGATCGTTTCAGCCTTAAACAATCACTTTAATTCCTAGGCAAATAAAGAGATGCAAAGATACATGTTTCACCATATCAGACAAACAGCGGACACAGTAGATGACTTCTACTCAACCCTCAAACAGTTGGCGCAGACATGCTATTTCTCCAATCTAGAGGAAGAAATCAAATCGCAACTGGTCACTGGCTGCAAGTCAAAAAAAGGTCTTACCACTCAGACATTTAGTCTTCATGATCTGCTTCAATTTGCCTGCACAACAGAAATGTCACAAAAGCATAATAGAACATTCATGATGGATGAGACTACTGAGAGTATAAACAAGCTGTCAATGAAACGTACTCCATGGCATCCAAAGACAGGTCATGCTGCAGCAGTAAAGTCAAAATGCAGGAATTGTGGAAAAGAATGGCCACACACAGGAGGACAAAGAAACTTTCCAGCACTCAATCGGGAATGCAAATCATGTGGGAAACTTAATCACTTCGCATCAGTATGTAGAAGCAAGCCCATAACTCAGAATTCAAAACGCCAATTCAACTCAAAGTCTACACAACATTCCTATTGTAAACAGAAGTCGATTCCTGTTAGAAACAGGAAGAATCTCATTCGGAAAGCCCAGCATCAAACGACTACATCACATCTATGTCTTCAGAACAAAATCAGACAACAAGAAAATGCCACTCTTTGACATCAAAATCGATGTGCAACCAATGAGAGTGCTTGCTGACTCTGGAGCGAGTATTAACATACTCAATATCAAGAATTTTAAAAGGATCACTCCAACTCCAACATTGTCAAAGTGTCACACAAACGTATTTGCTTTTTCACAAGAAAAACCACTACATATCCTCGGAAGTTTATCAACAACAATGGCGCCTTACAATTCAATCATTACAACACACACACACACATATATGCCGTCTCTCCTTTCCTCTCTCTCTCACTCACCTAAGACAATACCAATGTACTAAAACAATCAAGCAAGCTAGGTAGTTTAAATATTACACACCGCTCCTCCACATTATATTCCTTTGTTGTATTCACATTTTGTGTTCTAACCCTTAAACTCATTCATTGTCATTCACATGGCTTGCTTGGACCTTTTTCTTGCTCCATCTGCATGAATTGTCATGTAAATATATTTTAAAGACAACTCAGTGGGGTTTGAATATTTTTGAATAAAAACAAACAAGTTTTATTAATCATCCGAGTGAGTTGCTGGATTTTGAATGATGGATTTTTTTTTTTCATGTGGAATTTCAGGCTCGTGAAGTGACCAATGAATCCCCTTTTACTTTGGGAAATGACTCCTCTAGCACATCTGTTGCAGTGGTTACAATCATGGTTATTGATATAGATGATAATCCACCAACATTCAACCAAGCAGAGTATTCGGTTCAGATCATGGAGAACATTGTTACAGGCTCCAACATTCCAGGCTTACAGATGACCGTTACTGATGCAGATTCGGTATGTTCTACAGTAGACATGGGGTTTTGTTGGGTTTTTTTTAACCTAGTTTTTTATTGAAAAAAAAAAGAAGAAAAAAAAGACCTGAATAATTAACCTATAACTAAAGCAAAACACACTGATGCATGTACTTATATAGTCAATGAAATTACATAATACAAGATATAATGATAAAAAGACAAATCCCCTTTTACAATAACGATATTGATATCTATCAAAATATGTTAAAGAATATGGTAATGATGATGACATCAATTTTTTCTTATCAAAGCTAAATGTATTGTGACATTACAACCCGAAACATGGAATGAAATCACAAAAGGTTTTAATAAATTTTATTTTCAACCTTTGTGTTTTTCAAGACCTTTAGATTCTACAACTCCTTTGACCTGGTCCTACTGGACCATACCGATGTGTTTGACATTGTACCAGAGAGGGGCACTGCTAATGCTGGAGCTACTCTCTTTGTCAAGGATGATACTAAAATTGATTATGAAGAGGGCATTAGGGAATATGTTATGCGGGTAAGTCATCTTTTAAAAATAGACCATACTCAACAGAAAAACACAACATAAAACTTATTTTATACACTGCCAAGTGCAGATACTTGTGATGATTGCTTTTATAGTCAAAACACTACAAGCAAGATGCATTCATTGTAGCAAATAAAAATATTGAATTGCTTATGTCAGAGTCAACAAACCTTGGCAAATATCTAGTTTGGAAACCTTATTTTGTTATAGTCAATGTATACTATATCATATCATGTTTACAGAGCATATAAGCTGGAAGTCTTTAAACCCTGGAAAAAGGATCACATTTTGCAAATAGAAATATTACAAATTCAAAAAAATGGAAAAGATATTCCAGGAATGTTATGAAAATAGGACAAAAAGCAATGAAATTGAAAGAAGAATCCGCAGGTTCAAAATGGTTAGTCATAAACTTAATGCACATTACCTCCAATTTTTTTTATCATTCGTAACCTTAAAATTGTGCACAGAGGGTGCATTTTTAGATTCGTATTGTAAATTGTGTCATGTTTTAACTACAGTATTCTGTTGATGAGAAAATGCCAGATATTTGGTAGACCAGAGGCACTTTTTTGAAACAGACAATTTCTTCACACCTTTATAGTTTGTATCCGATGAGCCAAAATACTAGCATGGTACAAACATACAAAAAACAGTCCTTATAAAAAATGATACAATAATAAAGATGATAATAATAATATAAACTTTGTCTAATGGGAAATTCTTTTTGCTGTGTGTCATCACAGCTGCATTTAGTGTAAATAATGCATTGCAAAATTAGAGAATTTAAAATAGATATAAATATATAATCTCTCAATGAGTGGGCCGGTTTCAGAATGATGGAATCTACAGGGCTTTTGTTTTTTCTGACTCTAATTCTGATTTTTTTTTGTCTTTACATTCATTGGGAGTGGTGTAAAAAATATACAACATATAACCAAAGCTCATCCCATTTTTTATAGGCTGCAACAGAAATGTGAAAATGATTTCCACCCTCTGGACAGGATGATAGTCAACTGTAGATTACTTTTCCAACCCAGCTGGTAGATGAAAATCTTTTTTTATACTTAGGTTAGGTGAGACGATTGGAGCCCAGGAAAAACGGAAGTGCAGCCTGTAGGAATTGAACTTGGTAGCTCTGGGCTTTATGCTGCATCCTTACCAGTTGAACCACCAAACCTCCATTGTTAGGATTAGCAGTTGGCAACTAATTTCAGAAAGCTAGAGTTATCCCTCTTTTTGCAATCCTGCAGGTTGAAGCCAGAGAACCCTCACCATTGACACTCACTGGAACGGCTGTGGTCAAGGTAACAGTCGGAGATGTCAATGATGAGACTCCTGGACTGGATTCTGACACCTACTCTGTAACCATCTCTGAGACCTCACCTCCTGGCTTCGTAGTCAAAGACTTAGATGTAAGGCTGTCATTTATAAATTTTCCACAAGCTAGAAATTGCACTTTTGTATATTCTAAATGCTTTGTTATCAAACAATAAATTATGTGTCAATAGCAATGATGGAATTGATTTGTTGCTCAGCCAATCCCAGAATTAAGCGCCAGGTGTATCGACCTTGATATCTATATAAAATATTAAATGTTAAATATGATTAAAATATCATACAAGTACAATAAACAATTGGCTTTTAAGATGTTTATGAAAGCCAATTCCCTGTTAAATGTTAAAGTATATTTGGTATGGTGGTATTGTGATAGAGATGGAGACAGAGGTTGTGTGTTTTGTGATATATGATCATTTTAATGACAGTTTTTTTTACTGCTTTCCTCATTTTTCTATTTTTGTTTTTTATTCTCTTTAGGCCTTTGATAGAGAAGCTGGCAATTTTGGCACAGCAGGTATACGCTATCAGCTTTTTGGCAGCCTTTCAGACCAGTGAGTAGATTTGGAATTTCTTCTTTATAGACTCATTGCATTTGATGTCATTATCACAACATATTTTGCCAGCAATTACAAACACTTTTTATGTTTAATCCCTCTGAATGGCACCCCCACATAATTTTGTGTTTTAGTACAATGCTGGTATTATTGTACTTATTTTGACTTCACACATTTTGTCCATAAGAAGTTTTCCAGAAAATGGTACCCAATAATAAAAATATCAAGATCTTCACAGCTTATTGAATGTTAGTATACTGTGATTGGGTTAGATCTTCAAGCAAGCACCTTAACCCTTTCACAGCAAGGTCTGATTCTAACCCAACTGAAATATGCAAAATCTTGAAAATGTTTGTGTTCTTACACAAGACAAATCTGATTTTAGTGGACTGACATATGCCAGTTCACTGAAATCAGATTTATCTCATATATATAAGAACAGGCAAATCTTGAAGATTTTGGTGTCCTTAGCATTGAAAAGGTTAAGATATCTAGAAAAGTCCGCCTTTTATATGTGATATAAAAGTCCTTAAACAGGAAAAAAGCAAACCAAGATATTATAAACCTCAAAGATCTTTATAATCCATGGGTGCTTACAATGACAATGTCCATATGTTTGAATTAATGTGTGAGAGAGAGGCTTCAGGAATATTTTCATGTGAGGAATTTTCCATTCCAAAGTGAATTTATAATGTAAGATTGTATTTGAAGGATTGTATTTGTTGTGGAGGGAAAGCTGTGGTGTGTATGTATACATGTGTTTATGTTTGTGTTTTTGTATGTGGGTTTGAAGATGCACATGTGTTTGTGTTTTTGTTTGTATATGAGTATGAAGATGTGGGTGTGTGCATTTTCTAAGAGATTTAAGTCAACTGTTTTTAAAACTTCTATTGGAAAGTAGCGCATACGATTTAAAAATATTCATGATGTTCACAGACTTCTTATTTATTTATTTTTATGATTAACATTTCATATACGGTATTAAATGTTGCACTAACTGAATAATTGAATTTTTACCATTACTATGCTTGTAAATGTCATGAATTCAATGAATATGGTGAGCATATACTGTCATGTTTTCAAACTTAAAGTGCGAGTTTGCTGTTAACATAACAGCTTAATACTGTGACTTAAGAGTACTAGTTGCAGAAATCTCAGAGGTCTCGATTTTGTTTTGAAATTTTTATTATTAAACTGTGAAAAAATTGTAGCATTGTTTTTTTTTACTTTTTTGTCCACAGGTTTGTGATTGATCGTCAAACTGGTGTGATCACTGTAGGAAATTGTTCAACGCCTGGCAGATACCCTTGCATTGACGCTGAACGGAAGAATCAAACATTCCTGTCTGTCTCTGCCACAGATGAGCTTGGGTCCGGCAGGACTATTTCTGTCCAAGTTGTTGTCACAATCACGGATGAAAACGACAATCGTCCTCTTCCCGACAATGAATACACAGCGTATATCAATGAAGGACAAACTGTTCCAATTCAGCCATTGATTATTAAGGTGAATTGCTCATTTTTCTGGGTCAAGAGTAGTTTGGGCAGTTTGTGAAAACTTTGGTGTTATGAAAGCATCAATGAAATCTGCCTGTCTGAGATAGTCATTGAATGAGGCAGGCCAGATTTGTTCCTTGTCATTTTATGATACTAGTCTTGATCAGATTTGTTAGTCCTTGAAATGCTGAGACAGTGTGATAAAGCAATTAAACTGTTATAGAAAAATACTTTATTTATCAACAAGACCTTGTTAAAGACATATTCAGTCAATGAGTGATTATCTGTTATTTTAGTAGGTACACTTGTATAAGGATGTGGGATAATGTAAGTGCGAGGGTGTTGTCATGTACAATTCTCATCTTACTGCTTAAAATATCTAACTTGTGATTTCTTTCATTGTATTCATTTCGCTCCTGCGAACCCATGCTGTCATTATTGGCAGTCATGTAAGCAATAGGAGCAATATAAACTCTCACTTAGAATGTGTTTCGCTGATCTTTGATAAAAGACGTTTTTGCGAGTGCCTCTGGTGGTCGCTTTCTCTGTTTCTTCTCTTTTGGCTTCACCTGTCAACTTGCTTTTTCCAGCACTGCTTTTTTGTATCTGTTAGTGTTAGCTAAGTCTTGGCCCTGCCTGTCGTTCTAACAGACTTATGGTCATCCCCCATGTTAAACACACTTTGGTACCTAACTACAGGGTCACTCGCTATCTAGAAGGACTGAGTACTTTTGTACCTCGCTCCTGCGAACCCATGCTGTCATTATTGGCAGTTATGTAGGCAATAGGAGCTACATTAAGATTTTATCAAGATCCCAAGCAACTCACACTCACAATGTGTTTGTTGCTGATCTTTGATAAAAGACATTTTTGCGAGCGCCTCTGGTGGTTGCTTCTTCTGTTTCTTCTCTTTTGGCTTCACTTTTCTCTTTTGGCTTCACTTGTCATCTTACTTTTTCCAGCACTCTCTGCAGTGCTCCCTAGCAAGCATATACACACAGCTATTTTGTATCTGTTAGCTCAGTCTTGGTTCTGCCAGTTGTCCTAACAGACTTATGGTCATCCCCCACATTTTTACATTGTGGAACCTAACTACAGGGCCACTTGCTATCTAGAAGGACTGAGTACTTTTGTACACAAAGAGCGGTAGAATATCCTTGGTCTTCCCGGACCACAATAGTGCATGATATGGGCGGTGGTTATTATGTTTTTTTGTCCTACTTTGTGATTGTTGGGGGGTGATTTTTTTTTTTTCCTGTAAATCATCTCTTTGTCACCTTTTTTTAAAGATTATATTTTTTTCCTTGTAAATCATCTCTCTGTGAAATTGTCCCTGGCAGGGTAATGTCTGGCTGTTCTTTTAACTCGCCTATCATCTTACTTACCCCTGGGGGCTTATATGACCATAGCAGTTGCAAGCGCCCTAAAACTCTCAATAAACAAACAAACAAACATTGTATTCATATTATTACTCTGTTGACTGCCAATATAATCAACTTTGGGGTAAGCATTGGAATGAATAAAATCAGTGTGTCTTTTTTACTCTCTATAAAACTATCATAACCATAACAACAAGAAAGATAGTTAGCTATGGTTTCCTGCCATTATCCAAGAATTTGTTAGCATTATAAGTCATATCAGTTTGCAGCCATATACCTTTTATTGTATTTCTTTTACATGCTATGACTGAAAACAGGTAAAGCAAACTGCATTATGCTTTGTTTTCTATGTGTGTGTGTGTGTGTGTTTCCTCAGGCCTTTGACCCTGACAGAGTTGGCGGGCCTGTAACCTATCAGCTGCATCAGGCAAACGGTTTGAATGACGTCATCTCCAACTGGCAGATCACAATCACAACAGATAGCCAGGGGGACAGGATTGGCACCATCACTGCCAGACGTCCAATTCTCTTATCCGATGCTGTGAATCCCGCAGAGGGAAAGTGAGTGTCAAGGTTTAAATGGATCATGATGAACATTAGAAATAGTCTTGGCTTTTCTGCCTTTTTCCCTGAAATGCTCACCTGTCGTTGTCTCATAAGTCTCATTATCTAATGATGGATTGTAGAGGAAAGCACTAAGATCCATCCCAGTGACAATTTCTGGAAAGCTATTTGATGTGTTTGCATATCATTTGATTTTACTCAGGTTTTTAAATTGTGTGGCTGTTTGACCTAACTTTTAATTTCCTTTATTTTTTATATTTTTTTTATAATTGCAGAATTTATTTCCAAGTGATATCCAGTGATCAAAAGGACACAGTCCCTAGTAATGTTACTATCATCATCATTGTAAGTTTATTGCCCTAACAAAATTTGAAATTTTAATTAGGTCACCTATCCTTAGCATGCAATCATCAGTGATGCCTATTTTCCTCCAAAAGGAGGAATTCCTTCTTTTTGATGACATTTTCTCCTCTTTATCTCTTAATTTGTTCTTTTGTTTTTCTTCTCTGTCTCTATAAATCTGGCTATTTTCCTCCTTTTTGGTCTTTTTGCATTGGCATCACTGAATCATATAGACTTAAGCATTTATATACTGTATCTTGCATTTATCCAGTGAATACTGTATGCTGACATGAACTTTATCTATACCTTGATCCAGATAACTTAAAATCTAATAGATATGAAATTTAAATTGATCTGATACTTATTTCCATCTTGTAGGACATTAACAACAACTCACCTGAATTCAGTCCGTCTACCTATGAGACAGACATTAATGAGGGTGATCAATTCAGTGAGTAAAGGTGTCGGGTATTTAAAAAAAAATTCTTATGTCTACTCTTTTTGGGTTGTTCCGTTTTCTTAATGTATATTTTTTTATATATAGAAGTAGAAGCCACTGTGAAAAGCATCATATTTTTTTTCTGCCATGTTGCCTAATTGAGACTTCTCACCCTGTGTTGTGATAAACCAACCAGTGAGGGCCAACTTTGTTTTCTTTCTTTTCTTGATTTTTTTGGGACTTGGACATGGATACAACTGGATTTTACTTTGCTGAAGCATTTGTTTCTCATTTAATCTTCAGTTGACTAAAATCACTGTTGTCTGAGAGTAAAAAATATTTCTATGCTTAACAGAATGCAAGTTATGAACTTTGGGCTGCTTTAAACTGGAAAGTAATAGAATGTCATTGAAAATTCCCATGAACCAAGGTGGGATGCTGGCCTAGGATGTATTTAAAGCTAATTAGTTAATTAAACATTTTTTGGCAGTTTTTGCTGTGAGGATTGTAGGAATTTGCTTTTGTTTTTGATTATAATTATGATAAAGCTTTCCATTTTATTTGATATGAGATATCATTGCACAATCTATCTTCATTACCAAATGGCAAATTTGCTGCTGTATTTCCTTTAATTGATTGTATTGAGTGTCTGCTACTTTTTTGTGCTCTGAATTATTCAGGAATGACTGCAATTGGCTGAGGCTCATGTTATGTACATTATATCTTACTCTGTCAGGTGTGTCCCTGTTCAAGGTGTCTGCCACAGATGGGGATGCCCCTACCACTGGCAATGGAATCATAGACTTCACTATCATCAGTGGCGGATTTGGAAAATTTGCTGTTAGAGAAAAATCAACAGACAACAATGTATTCAATGTTGAAATATACACAACCCCAGATGCATCGTTCAATTATGATCTACAAAAGAAATATGAAATCATCGTAAGTTGAACACGTATATGGCTCTCTCCCTTATGGATCTCTCATTCCAAATTACATTTCCCAACCTCTATTTAAATCTTATGTTTCACATATTTCTTATTTCCACGGATCCTTTATCCAAATCTCTGTCAGGATAAGAATGAGAAATATTATGTAGGACTTTATTATATCTTTGTAAAAATGATAGGCACTTGGTTTACCTTGTCTTGTTTTTACCGGTAGAATTAGAAGGCAGAATTATTATTTGCTATTAAAACATAATGAGAGACAATCTCTTTGTTTTATATTTCAAAGCACTAGACAATGATCTATGAGAAAAATTCCTGGATGAAGACTTTTTATGCAAACAGTTGAGCACTTTGAGGTTTCGACATTTATTATCATAAGATAAGATCATTATTTTTAAGGCCCTTTTCATGAACAACATTTTCTGTCAACCTTTTTATTTGAACGAATAAGAAATGTTTCCACTAGCCACACTTGATATCTTTGTCAAGAGGTTGCTGGAAAGATATTTAATTTTTTTTTTTTTTCTATCCAAAAGCTTGAGGCTCGTGACCAGGGTACCCCTGAGTCAAGGCGAGGAACTGCAACGCTGATTGTCAACATTCTGGATATCAACAACAACAACCCAGAGATCACTCCATCAAGTATCTCCATAGACGTCCCAGAAGGTACATTTGTCTTTGTCTCAAGTTTTTTTTTTTATCATACTCTCTTTTGTCATATTACGTCAAGTCTGTGTGTTGTGGTTCTCATTGTAAGCCTTAAACCCTTTCACAGCGGGGTCGGATTCGAATCAAACAGAATATATACAATTTTCAAAATGTATTTATTCTTATACCAAATGAGTCAGATTTCAGTGAACTGATATATGTCAGTCCACTGAAATCTTTTTTATCTTGTAAAAGAACAGGCATATTTTGACGATTTTGCTGTATCTAGATCTAGTTGAAAAATAACCTTAGCATTAGACAGTTTAAAAACTGTGTTTTCCGCGGATTTCGCTATAGGACACAGTGGACACTGTCCTCCAACTTGTTCAACTACATTTTCTCTATCTAGTATCTGCTTATAACTTTAAATAAACAAAATATTTAAAACTAGAACATTATTTTAGTTTTCTTAAGGTCTCTACCACCACCACGCGCGTAGTTTCATTATTCTCAGTCCAGCAGTTTCACGATCCTCTAACTCGTACTATTACTATTATGCAAATTTTGGATGACTTTGCCTAGTCTGTTCGTGGCAAAAAGGTGGCGAAACGAACCACCAGCTAGTGTACGACTCGTGTATTCTGCTATGTAGGGGGTAACAGACAAAACGTGGCCATCGTTACCATAATGTTTTAACCACGGACACTTCTCAAATGTGTCCGAGTGTGGAAGCCAACACCCCTCAATACATCCTTGCTAGTGCGAAATGGTTTCGTCGAAAAGGTTGAAGAGGGCAGAGCTAAAAATACACTGAGAAGACTGCAATAATGAAATATCGTTGGGACACTGTC
>JAUEKZ010108085.1:0-15823 GCA_031471865.1 Melibe leonina | reverse complement strand
TGTATGTATGTATGTATGTATGTATGTATGTATGTATGTATGTATGTATGTATGTATGTATGTATGTATGTAGGTATCTGTCTATCAGTCTGTCTGCTTGTCTGTCAGCCTATCTATATATCCATATCCATCCTTTAACAACCCAACTCCAAATCTACCTATCCAACAATTGCATCCTGGCCTTCCTTTAACCTTCGTGTCTAGCATCTATTCGTTCAAGCTGCTTGATTACTACTATTGTATAAGTTTCAGCCCAACCGGGCGTCCAGCTACCGGTCAGCTTTGCATTATGTGGGTGTGTCTGGCTGGTGGGTGAGCTGCTGTTCTATCGACCGATCAGGTCGACACTCAGAGTCAGAGTCACATTCATTCAGACTCTACTGTAACAGGAGTCAATGCATACTTTCACTTTCACACCAGACCTCGGGAATAAATGGGGTTTACTAAGTAAGGATATATTTTATAGACAGACCACACTCCCTCCCCTCCCGCCGCCCCCCCCCCTCCCCCACCTCTCTCTCTCTCTCTCTCTCCGTGTCTCTTTCTTTCTTACTTCTATTCTCACTCTCTCTTTCTTTACCTCTCCCTGTCTCTCTTTCTTTTTTACTTCTATTGTCTCTCTCTCTCTCTCTCTCTCTCTACCTCTCCCTGTCTCTCTTTCTTTCTTATTCTTACTTCTATTTCTCGCTCACTAACTCTCTCTCTCTCTCTCTCTCACACACTCTCTCTATCTATCTATCTATCTCTCCTTTCCCTGCCTCACCCCCCCCCCTCACTACATACTCAATTTGCTTTTCCTAACGCCTACACATATGGTAGCTGAGTCTTGCTCCTGCTTGTCGCCCTAACAGACTTATGGTCACCCCCTCTGTTTCACACCTGTGCCTTCCTCACAGGGTCACTTGCTATCTTGATGGACTGAGTAACCGTACTTGTCCTTTAGAATTTAGTTGAGGCCTGGGTTTGAGGAGTTAGCATAGCCCTCTCTCCGTCCCAATAATGTCGGGCATTCATGTTATAGTAAGGTGAGGAGTAGGCATTGGGAATCATAGGAAATTCAGATTTGCAGATTTGGGATAATATTTTGCCGTGCAGGTGCCCACCACAAAGACAGAAAGCAGAAAAATGGAAAAGTAAAATAGAGACCAGAGGAGTGGAACCTTGGACACCTACCATGACACCTATCGCCTGTCGCCAACACTAGATTGGGAGCCTATCTGCTTGGCCGCTTAGCATTTGTCTAGCAGCTTCTCTTGGGTATTGATGTTTGAAAAGACACAGCGGTCACTCAAAACAGGAGCGAAACAGAGCCAAAATCACATTGAATAGAAAAAACAACACAGGGGAAACAACCTGTCTCAGACTGAGATTCAACTAAATCTGTAAATGTAATCAGCGGGATGGCCGTACAACAAGGTTTTGAGGCTCCTCGTCAACACACAGTTGGAAAGACAAATGAGCTTGTTTGGCCACATTGTGCGAAAGCAAAAGTATAAATGGTAAATCATGTGGGAAAAAAGACAAACAAGACAAAGTTAACCTATGATTACCCATATAAAGGAGTATACCAACAAAAGCACACATAAACTTAAAGAAAGAGCCAGGGACATAGGAAGATTGAAGGAAACGCCCCACGAAGTGTCTAATGCCTTAAAAAGGTATGTAAGCTAAAGTAAAAGTGTTTATATATAGAGGCCCATTGTTCTATGGTCAAAAGCTGACCTGTGCTGGAAATAAAGT
Organism: Melibe leonina; assembly: GCA_031471865.1. NCBI lineage: Eukaryota > Metazoa > Mollusca > Gastropoda > Nudibranchia > Dendronotidae > Melibe > Melibe leonina. The sequence continues at coordinate 14,083 of JAUEKZ010108085.1, read as the reverse complement.
GAAATGACAGGTGTAGCCAAAAGAGACGAAAAAGTAGGAAGTGTACCCACCAAAGAAGTGAGAATAAGCAGGCTAATGAATGAGTTATGAGAGTGTACAAAAAAATGAACAAAATAAAATAGACGAAGTTGAAGTAACAGATTCAAAAGTGAAAAATGTATTAATCACCTGCCTTTCAAGCAAGGGTTTGATTTCATGACACGAGACAAAATCTAAGTCCATGACAGAATTCTAAATTTGACTCAAGTTGTGCTCAGATAAATGCTTTGAATATTATGAGAGGTCAAAATATTTATTGTGCGTAAATCAAGCTAAATCTAGAATCAAAATTCGGACTGAACACAATATTGAAGTTCAATGAACCAATTTCTCTTTCTAATTTTTTTTCGCATTGACCTCAAACATGCTTTCAATCTCGTAGTCGTAGGGTGAATGACATATCAATAAGCAAAAATAGAAATAGAAAGATCTCATTGGGATGTAAGTAAGAAGGAGAGAATTATATGTCGTTCTCATCCACCTTTATCATCATCGCCTTTCACCCCTGGCATGGTTTTTGGAGTTTTTTCAAAGTTTCATTCCCCATTATAGGAGACATAATTAATCACTCACCCAACACTGACATGGACCTCAAGTCACTCTTTCATTTTGCCGAGTGAGGGGTGGTTGTGTAACACAGTCTATGCATTTTGGGCAGCTATCTTTATTTTTCTTATCAAATTTAATTTTACATATTATCTTAGCTAGATACACCCCTGTCCAAATAGCTGATACGTTATGTGATATCTTGTCGCAGCCAACATTTTTTTCTTTACAAATTCAATCTCCTATCTTAAACCTTTCGCTGCTAAAGACACCAAAATGGTCCTGATTTGTTATAGGTCAGATTTCAATGAACTGACTGAATTTCAGGCATTTGGCATTTTGTCAGTTAACTGAAATCTGATTTATCTGGTATAAGAACAGGTACATTTTCATGATTTAGCAATTTCAGTTGGATTAAAATCAGACCTCGCTGTGAAAGGGTTAAATGGGATTAAACTAAAATTCTAGACCTAAGATAGAAAAGACTAGACTAGGCACATCTAGACTGAGATTAGATTTTCTGGTTGTGAGTTAGATATATTACTTAGATGCACGAAAGACTTAGACCTCTATCTAGACCCTAGTCTAGATTTAAAATATTATTTGAGATGTCTCTAAAAGAGTAAGAGAGAGACTAAGATGGACCGGGCTTTAATCTTTGATCAGTCAAATCCCATCATCATACTCTCAACTCTGAAAGCCTTCAAAGAATTTGAAGTCATAGATAAGGCAAAGATAAGGTACAAGCGAGTGGGTGTGTCACTCTATGGACAAGATAACAATGAACTGGCCACTGTAGGAAACCCCGTACGATAGGTGTGTCAGGGTGAAGTGTGTAGTGTAGTGAAACAATGTGTTGTAATTATCCTCTGAGTTACTTACCTTTTCAAGTCGGTCAAAATGTTCTTTCAAAAAAGTGAGGGGGTTGTCGGGCTTGTTTACCACAAGTTGAACGATACAATCCTTTAGAAGCTGTTGTATATTATGCTTTTGCACATAAGCTTCACATTCTTTCAAGCTTTGCTCTTCATCTGTGTTGGCAGCCATGATTTCCTAGTGTCAATGTTGTCGGGTTGTTAGCTTTCAATATCACTCGAAATATGGTAGCCAATAATACAGTTATTCTGGTTGGCCAAATTCTTGTATTTCAACCAATGAATGAAGCGAGAAGAAAGAAAGTGATATCTTCACAAGGAAAACATTGCGAGGCAACCAATCGTTGTTGAGGGTCCATCGGGGGGATAACCCTTAAATCCCAAAAAGGCATTTCTTCTGCTGTTTTGACGTGCGTGTTTTACTTTCTAATTTTTTTAAAAGAGAAAATCGCACGGAAATCAAACAATTAAATATCTTGAAAAACGCAAGTTACTGGCACTTTCAATCAAATCATATACGATATGGATCCATATATTATCTATCAAGAGCTATCTTGAATTTTAAAATACTGACACTTTTTTTTGTTCGTTGTTTTTAACTGTTGATTTAATAAAAATTAATTTGTCATTAATGAACCTCTCATGTTGATTCATCACACGATTTTGCTGTTGTTGTTTTTTTCAATGTGTTTTTCGTTTTTTGTTGTTGTTCTTGTTGCCGTTGGGTTGTTGTTGGATTTTTGTTTTGTTTTTGTTTTCATTTTTTTTTTTTTTTGGGTGCTTTAATTATTATTATCATTTGTTGTCGTAATTCTTGTTGTATTTTTTAAGCTGACGCCGTATGCTATCAAGGCAGTTATATTAGAATGACAAATAAATTAATATATAGATCGGTAGGCCGAGGAAACATCACAGCTTCTAGTTCAAGTTCAAATGCAAGCCTAGAGGGCGCTTTGATTTGATTTATAGAAGACTGATTATATGTTGATAGTAAAGCAGAACTGCCTTTATGATGATGATACCAATGCCTTCGTTTATTCACGAAGGCAGTGATGATACACCCTAAAAATGTTCACCCAGTTCTTGCCTTCATCTTCATTTTCTAACATTAAAATACGAATGAAACAATCAAACTGACCTAATTCAGTCCCATCTTGTCCATATCGTCTATTCAGTTCCTTCACCATCATCGACGCCCTGCCTCGCGGTCCTCAGCATAAAAAAACCCGCAAAGAGCCCTAGCTAGTTGCGTTACCCGAAAGGGACAGTGCGTCTTTGAGCCCATCCTAGAAGAAAACAGGAACAACCTTAGCCGCACTGCAGCGGCGCAAATTTAAGTTTACAGAGTTACCTGTGTGGGGCAAAGCGTCTTGACCGATGTACAACGCCAATGTCAAAGCTTTTAGGATAGGGTACACCTCATCGTCAGGGGAATTGTTCACAACTTGCTTATTCAGATTGACTCGCCGTGCTCATCAAACTCAGACAATTCAAGCAGGATGTGTTATGGTACGGTACGACGTAGACAGTGAGTGAGTGTGTAGCCCTGCAAGTACAAGGGAAAATGTCCGAATAGTTCACGTCTTGCCGGTTAAGTCCCCATGCCCATGCTTACTCGGAAGATTCCAGCTAGAAAAGGGACCATGAAGGAAACAAAAGTAAAAAAGTAAAGTGGAGGATTAAATAGCGCTGATATCCATCCACGAAATGCGCTCATTGCGCTTCACACTTTTTACTTCCTCCGGTCAACAGTGAACATTGAACCATATACGGCAAAACAAGCGCCTGTTAGGCGTGTTATAATTTGTTTGTGGGACACGGACACTCCTGTATGGAGGGCCATGTAGGTACCCTTTTTGCTGCTGGGTCGACAGTAGGGTTTTCCAGTCCCGGAAAAAAAACCCTACCAATCAGAGGGTTCGAACCCAGGAACAATAAATAATCTGCTACTGATACTCCACCACCAACTGAGCTAATGCGCCCCCAGGAGGGATGGTATTCCCGGATCCGGCCAACACACGTTGATCAACGTCTTGCCAGTAATCGAATGACTCGTCCTTTGGATGATTCCTGCTGGATGAGCACGTGACAGAAAAGACGGAGAATGATGTGAAGTATACTACAACTCCAAGTCCAAGCCTGCACGCCAGAATAGGAAGAGAAACTTGTTGTCGCCGGCTCCGTAGCTCAAGTTGTAGAACGCCCGCCTCGAAACCGGTAGAACCCCGACAGCGTGATAAAGTCAAGGGTACCCTAATAATAAAGGTGAAATGGGCATTTTAGCAGCTTTCTCGTCAGGGGCTCAGTGTTATTGGAACAGTGCTGATAATAGGCCTATTGGCTGGCCGGATATCAGTGTCAGCATATTGTGGCTGGGGGAGATATTAGAGTGATCCACCCGTTTATCTCTGTGTGGCAGCTCGCTAACTTTGGTGTACCGTACTCAATTGTATTAATAGGGCGACTGGCAACAGACAGTAGACAGTCAAACCAACCAAACAAACTACCTACCTACCGTGCCTTGTCGGTCCCAGAGCTGTCGGATGTAATTGTAATGTAAACGTTCAACCATGCCCGATGTCTCTTACTCTTTGTGCTGTTTTCTTTTCTTGTGGACTCGTTTTTTCTTCTTTTCTTTTTTTGTTTAGTCTTTATTGGTCCTTTGTTTTAGAGATACCATGTTAGAGTGTAAGCTACGTAGTATGATAAAAGAAATGAAATTAAAAATACAACAATAACATAGATTGGAATGAAAATATACTTCAAGCTAGTGTCTATATAACTATTTGCCCACAAACCGGTGCATAGGCAAAACAAAATTAATATATCTAATATACTTTTGCAGTTTAAAGTGTCATAAAAAACCCCGTAGTACTCTCTGGTGTGAAACCCAACTCAAGCTGGATTCTGGATCTATCATTTTTCCGGTTTCGATTTCTTTTATATCACATGATACAAAGAAACAAAATGGCGTCAACGTCTAAGTTGATGAATCGAGTCTCAATGGGTAAACATTATCTTATTATCCACTGTGAAAGGAGTTTATTCATCTTTATTATCAATGATATACTTAAAAATGACACATTTTCAAGCACCTCTCGCGTGTGGGCTATCTCAAACTGCTTTTTTTGCTTTAGAAAAGTTACTGCAATATGTTGGTATTGGCGATTTAACTGGAAGTAGACTTATAAACAACTAAGAGTAAGGGCGGGGACTACATCCTATCAATGTAAAAAACAGCATGAAATTGATTTGAAGGTTTAGATTTTCGAAGTGATGAATTGTTAGATCTGAACCTTACTTTTACCATTTTATTTTTTTTAGGAGATTTTCGAAACTCTAGGATTCTACACAGTCTAGAGATATTGTTGGCCTTATCAACCCTAATAATAACAGAGAATTGGTTCTGGAAGCAAAACTTAACTATTGAATGATAAAATCCCTTTAAACAGAGACCATGGCTATTGACAACTAAGGGAAACCAACAAGGATTTTGATGAGTTATATTTCTTGTTTTACAGATTTCTTGTTCTGTCTTTCAAAGCATGATTTTGGCATCTTGTAAAATTTGAACATACTCTTATTTGGCTGAAACATTACGTCGTTCAAGCAAAAACCAGGATGAGAGGCTTTGGCTCCTTAGCAAAAGCTGGGATTATAACTGAATTTTTAACCCTTTCAATGCTAAGATTATTTTCAAGCTTCTAGCTAGATACATGAAAATCTTCAGAATTAAAATGTTCTTAGAACAGATAAATCAGATTTCAGTGGATTGATGTATGCCAAAAGAACAGGCAACTTTGTAAGATTTTGCATAGGTAACTCAGATCCCGCAGCTTTTATGGGCCATAATCTCTGCATCCGTCCATCACATATTTATGACTTTTTCCAGATATTATTTTCAAAAGAATAAGGAACATCTTCTGAATGATTCATTGTTTATTTAGTATAATTTCAAGGAATTAATTTAAAAAAATACAAGTTTTAAGCAATGGCCATTGTGTTTTTTTCCCTCTATAGGTACAGCCCTTTTGCTATGTTTAGTTCATGTGACAGTCAGTCTTGGCATGAGCCAATTACTTCCTCCAATTTGTCCTAAAAGAACTCCTCACATGAAAATCAACTCTGCTCTGTTGACAATCCAAAATGATGGTGAACCGTATAAAAAAGAAGTGTTTCTATACATTCAGAGTGAACAATGTTACAAGGTAAGAGGAATTTAATTAAGTGATTATTAAATTTGACAGTTTTAAACACCCTACAATATCTCTATGTGAAAATTTATATTTTGCAGCTACTATCTCTGGTCTTGATACCTATAATTTTGATTCTGTTGCAGATGAATCAAGACAACTTTGTGATGTTTATATATGTATTACCAGCACAATAACCCAAAGATGTCTCTCTATACACTATTAGACATTTTTAAATGAATGTTTGAAGGTTGCTATTTTTTAATTTTATTTATAAACTTAAACCTTGCTACACCGCCAAGTCTAAAGGAAGCATATTTGCTGGTATTATGACGAGAAAGGCGGTACTACAAAAACATCATGTTCAATGGGGTAGAGCAATACTTGAAGAAAGGTGTTTGTAGGACCTTCATGGAATGTATTCAAATCAGAGCTAAATAGTGATCCACCAGAAAAGCGAACGAAGTGTTGATCGAGTGTGGGCCCGGGTGTAAGGTCTAACAAGAATTAAAACTTGTGCAAGATACAGATAAGTTGTTGGCAGATGGCGGCGGTATAACAAGGTTTTTAGTGTTTTTATATAGAGGCTGATCCGTTCTGCAGCCAAAAACTGGTGGTAACTGAGAATGGTGATATAATAGGTGGCAGTATAAGGAGGCTTGAGTGTAAATATTTTTTCTTCTTAATCCAGACAATTTTTCTCAAATTATTAGGATTTGAATTGCTTGACTTACCACAGATTGATGTTTCTGTTGTTTTATTTTCATACATTTTTTTTTATCACTGTGTAAGCTGCTCTCAATTTGACAAAGTATTTTTCATTATGAATCAATTTCAGTGTGATTTAATTCCTATTGTGAGGGTTGGAAACAACTGTACTGTGAGAATTGACTCACGATGGCGAAACCGAGTCGAATTAAGAACTGGCAATGCCACATCCCCTTCTTGCAGGTTTGATTTTTTTTCAGAGCCTTACTGCTATCTAAGTTACAGTCCCAACACATTTTTCTTGTCTTTAGTGGAACAACAGATATTTATGAAATAAGCAGTTCTTAACATCATTGTTCTACTGAATCTGTTTGACTTTAATGAATTGACTGATATAGCATCTTAAAAGTCTTGTGTCATAATGATAAAAATATTAGAGACTGAATATTTTTTTCATAAAGTATGCTTTGATGAAATAATTTGCTGACTCTTCATGCAAAATTTTGAATGTTGTGAAATGTTTGTATTGATACATTAGTTTTTTTTTTCATATATAAAAAAACAGTGAGAAGAAGTTAACCATGAATTACCAAGAAGGGGGAAGGTACACCATTTTTGTCTCCACTGATTCTGCCCACACCAATTGTTCCACAATTCTTACCAACGACCCTGCGGACCCAAACATTTGTGAGTTCATTTCATGCTCAGTCAAATTCCATGCCTGTCCCAGGTGTCGATGACTTCTTTCATAGTTGTTTTTTCATGTTCATGAGATTAAAAAAAGGAAAAAAAATGTTCATATCATAACCTGTCCCCAATAGAAGAATTCCCCGAACATTATTTAGACGTGTAAGAAATCATAAATGAAATAACAATGACATCATTAATTGCAATTTTATGAAGTATCTTTTATTTTATGTCCTTCAGAAAAGAGTCACTCAAATGCTTCAATATTAGCTTCACAAGTCTGCGTGTGCATCAGGTACCACAATGAAACAGAGAATATTATATTAATAACACAGCCTGATGAACAGAAGAAAACAATCTATACTGTGAATTGAATTTTTTTTTTCATAGACTGCTCTGTATTTGATATGATGTAATTTGTGTTGAAAAGGGTGTTAACTTATTAACAACCAACCAAGTCTTCCAGATGATACAAAATCTTTTGTTGTTCTTCAACAGCCATCTATGTTGCCCTGGGCTTGTGTGTTTATACAATCCTCTTCTGGAGATTCTGTATAATTATCTACAGGTCAGTGAGGAGAAATGTTGTAAGAAATAAGCCTGAACTGAAATAATATGTAATGCAGACACGACATGTAGCAGATTACCAAGTGGATTGCAATAATGTGCTGTTGGCCCGGTGGATGCCCTGGAAGGTCCTTGGTTTGAATCCACCTCTGGGCATTTTTCTATTTTTCCATTTCTTGGCTTTCTAAGACTTTGCCTCTGGTGTCTGTACTGCATTTCATTTCAAATCAGACTTAATTTCTTTTGATTTTCAGTACTTTCTCCCTGCCTTAATATTGTACGAGAAATTTTGTATAGGGAACAGTTATTCTTGACTCAGATTCAGTGCAATATGCTGTTGACTTGAATTTTAAATTTTCATAAATAATTGTGAGCTCACAAGAAGTCGGCTGTTGTCTCTCAATATTTTAACTTCTTGCTAGTGTCCATACAATTTTATTGTTTTTGGTCTATATTTTTGGCCTATATTTCATGTCTTGTTTTGCTTTATTTACATTTTTTTCAGGAAAATTTTTTTTTGGCAAAAGACTTCTGGGACAACCTATATGTAAAATATATAGCATGGAGATTATAAAAGAGCTGTGGAGGAGGTACAAGTCAAATACGGAGATTTATCAAAACAATAACACAATATAATACATATGCAAATACATTCTGTAGAAGAAGCTTTCAAATTCTCAAATGCTATAGTATAGAAGCAATTGTTTATATTTGCAGGAAAGGATACATTCATCGGTTCCTTTGTTTCTGGAGTACAGAAAGCATGATGTCTGTGAGTTGTTGTGATATTTCATGGTAAAAGAGTTTGCTTGTTGGAAGCCAACACATTGTTTTACCTCATTCAACCCTCACCCTGGAATATTTACTTTGCATTATTATCATATTTTCAGAAAAGTCATTGACAGTGTTCATACTCTACATATTATTAGTGAAAAGGATAGTTTGTACTCTATGTGAAATATCAAAATGATAAAATAAAATCTTAGGTTTAGTGAGCTAAAACACTCAATCTGTTTAGATAGGCAAGTTCATAGTAACATCAAATTTAGAAAATTCAAATACTTAACATCTTTCATCATACTTGTATGGTGTTTTATAACTTGATATGCTTATTATTACACTGAAAAATGTAAAAACGTTTTCTAAAATTAGAGATTTGCTTGATGATATTATTAATTTTGCATACAAAAAAAAGCCCTCAAAATTGTACATATTTTTCTCAATCCATCTTGCAATTTGTAGTCAAACCACCCTTCTCAATAATACAAACATTTACATCTTTTCATTCCGTATTCTTAGGATCTGGGACCAACCAGTAATATCAACCAAATAGACGATGGAACCACTTCATCAGAACATCTCGTGCCTCCTGCAAAGGAACGCTTGAAGTCTCTAGACACGTTTAGAGGGTAAATAAAAACCAGAATAAATGTTTAAACTCCTACATTAATCATTGTCAATTACTATATATTTCCATTGACTCTTATTTTTTTCCACCGTTCCATCAATAGTTTCTTCCATTTAAAAGAGCTGGCAAGTGTCAGAATAAGATCTCTTAAAGTAAGCATAGTGTTCAAGTTTCCTCGGTAGTTTATGAAATTCCTTCGCCTTATGCTGAAAGACTTGGATTTGAATCTTGTTGGAACTACTATTGGCCAAAAAATTAAATCTCCGCTAGTGAGGATTAGAATATAGAGATGATTAGCTAATTTATTTAAAAAAAGAATTTATGAATCTGTGGTAATGTAAATCAATTTTTTTATCTTTCATCAACTTTCAAGAAAATGATTTTGAAATAAAGAAAGAAGAAACTATTATGTATTGCCTACTCAAAACATCAGTCTTTCGTGATGTGGATAGTAATGAAAATTAATCTTTTAAGCGATAAGTTTACCCAAAGGTATCTGATTTATTATTTAAGGTGAGATATCACAGTTAAACTTTCCTTCTGTCTCAAGCATTGCCATCGTCATCATGATCTTTGTGAACTATGGGGGAGGCAAATATTGGTTCTTCAAACACTCCAAATGGAATGGGATCACCGTGGCAGATCTTGTGTTCCCCTGGTCAGACTTTTCAACAGCTGTTTTATTGATTGCTTGCTCTGGTTTTGCATGCCTGCCCACTGACAGCTTGTTGTGTTTCATTCTCTTTGTTTTTAAGTTGGATGTGCTTTAGCTCTCTGTGAAGAAGAGTTTATTCTTCTTGATTCCTTTTTATTTACTTACAACATAACACATTTGTTATAACTTGGAACACACCATTATTCACATCCTTTTCTAACCTGCTTTCCATTCCATTGATTTTGTTACTGACCAGTCAAAGGCTAACCTGCAGGGGGCAGCATGTAGTAGCCCTACTTACCAAAGTACTGACCACCTACTGATCAACCAACGTAGTATTAACCCTTTCAATGCTAACGACACTAACAGTTTCAAGATTTGCATGAATCAGATTTCAGTGAACTGACATATGCATAAAGCCTGAATTTGTCAGTTCACTGAAATCTGATTTATCTGGTAAAAGTAAAAGGACACATAGATACATTTTCAAGATTTTGCATATTACAGTTGGGTTAGAATCAGACATGGCTGTGAAAGGGTTAACTTATATTCTAGTCTCTGCTCACCAAATGAAAACATCTGTTAACAATGACCTTCCAAAGACTATCAAAGAAATAAAAAAAATGAAACCATGAAGGGGAAACAAATTCAAGATTGTTAAGTGGTTTGTTTTCTCTTTTTTATTTCTTCATTGAAATGAATAACACTTGGAACCAGGAGTGAAGTTATTCATGTTTTTCCTCGTTGTAAGAGGAACATAATTTGATTTGAGTGGAGTATGAAGTATTCTTTTATTTATCTATTTATTTTTTGACAGATTGTCCATATCCATCATGATATTTGTCAACTATGGTGGGGGACAGTACTGGTTCTTCAGCCATTCTATATGGAATGGTGTGACTGTTGCAGATTTAGTCTTTCCTTGGTATGCCTTCCTGCCTATGCTCAATAGGAATTGGATTCAAACCTTTGCTTTTCCCCCCCACATTCTCCCGAGTCATATTTGAACATTATGTCAAACTTGTTTACCATTAATTGCGGAGAATTAATGTTCTTTTTTCCGGAAATGGTGAATATTGAAATTTTCATAGTCTATCAGAGTAAAAAGAATTGAAAGAAATTGTTATTCTGTTTTGGATTTAAGAATTAAAGAGTTATTCCCTCTTGGCACTGGTGTGGCCTTTTTGTTCTCACAATTTTTTTAAATCAGAAAAAATATCAGGATATTATTCTTAGTTTTTAAAAAAATAATTGGATGCTTAATTGAATCACATTATCTATGTTTGACATTTTTTATATATTCTGTGTATTGCACTGTAGTTTCTATCTTATCTATTCACTCCTCCTATCCTTTCACCAGATTAGCAATTCCAACCTTTTCCACTTTTACCAAAGGGCATACCCTCCTTCCCCCTCTAAAATATCACTTGAATTTGAATATGCATGAAATCTCTAACTTTACTGATGAACTGGCTCCAAGTGTTTATATTTTGATTTATTTCCTCATTCCCATTATTTCTGTATCTTTGTATATTATGCTTTTTCTGCACTAATCACTTTCTCCTTTGCTACTGGCAATATTTCTTTGTATATATTTTATATTTTGATGTTTGACAACTCATATAATATATTATGTCATATCATATCATTTCATGGTTTTGGGCTTTAAACTTAAATTTGATTTTTATTATTTTAAAATAATTTCAAATTCATACTTCAAGTTGCTTCTTTTTGTTTGGTTTTTGTTATCATCTGATAGCTCACTGTAGCTGGAGAATGGCATCTTTTCTAGTCTAGCGGTAACCTCTTCTCAGGTTGGGTTTTAAGAAATATCTATTGAAATATTTATATAGACTGTATTACATTGGTTGAGTTGACCCACTGAACCTTAGCCCCAAGATATTTTGTTTGCATTGTGGAGTTATTCTACATCTGAGTTTATTATTTTCACATAAATCTTTGCATTTGCTACTTTCATACTCTACTCACTAGAAATAAGCAGAATAGTTGATACTTAGGTGAAATTTCAATACAATTAAAATATTTTTTTGTACTTGTTTTAATAAGTTGAGGGAGAGTTGAGTATGCTACAAAGAGATAATAAAAAAAAAAGGTTTGAATGTAATAAAATACTCACAACAATGCCAGCATTAGACTAACACACAAAATTGTGTAAAATCCTCATTCAGAGGTTGAAAAAGTGTTCTACAAATTTGTTTGTTCTTTCTGGCGTGTTAGGGTTATGGCGTCAAATGCAATGTGTTGATAGTCATAGTTCCCTCGGGTTTGAATCCAAAGTGCTGAAGGCGCTACCGTTACCATGATGGTATAGATCTAGACCCAATGCGTTTGACTTCATAATCACAAAATATTTTCATTATGCCAGCAACTTGTCGTGTTCATTTTTCACTCTTTCTCTTCTCAATGACAACCAACGCATAATTCTGTGTGCCGGTACAATGCTGTTAAAAAGATTTCCATAGTAAATTATATTTATAATAGGTAATAATTGATCTTGAGTTGATCCGTAGTCTGGTTTCATTTAAGTAGCAAGTCAGTTGCAAGTGCCCTAAAAATCTCAATAAACAACAAACAAGTAGCAAGTGTGAAATTCATTATGATTAAAAGGGTTGGGATGGGTGTGCATTGTTGGGATTATTGGTTTTTTATTTCAATTGTGACAAATAACTTTACATCAACTCACTTAACTCTAAACTTAAAATATTCTGTTAACATTACCTAGTGGTTCTACTTCAGTGCATATTTTCAGAAAATTTGTTACATTTTAGATATTTTATACACTGCACACTGAAAGTAAAAAGAACAATTTGTACTTGTGTAAAAATTTCCAAACCATCAAAAACAATTATCTATACATGTTGTACTTGATCCAGGGAGAGTGTGTAACCCAAGATAAGAATTTGAGGTTGATTGTGTTAACCTGTTCTTTATATCACCATGATATGAAAAATTGGATGAGGCATGTACACAATTTTCCCCCCCTCACTCGTTTTCAGGTTTATCTTTATCATGGGAACAGCGATGGTGTACAGTATTCGCACTCAGGTGATGAGAAATAAGCCCAAATGGAAAATCTTCTCTAACATCCTTCGGCGCAGCTTGGCACTTTTCTTCTTGGGCTTGATCATCAACTCTGCTGGAAAAGGAGATGGTGGGTTTCAGTTAACCCTTTCACTGCGGGCTCCAATTCTAATCATACAGAATATGCAAAATCTTGAAAAATAATAACGTTTTTATACCAGAAAAATAAGATTTCAGTCAACTGACATATGCCAAAAGCCTGAATTTCAGTCTGTTTGCCTATGTCAGTCTACTGAAATCTTATTTATCTGGAATAAGAACAGGCAAATCTTGAAGATTTTGATATCTAGTTAGCATTGAAAGGGTTAAGCAAACTTGTTATTCATCATTAACTAGAGTGCAATATACTGCCTGAGAACTTATAGCTTTTTTTATAACAACTAAATAAATGCTAGATAATTTATAATGTAAGCATGTTTGATATTATTGTGTTATAGTGTATACCGCTCCAGTGTAGAAAAATGTGAAATGTTAGGCCTGGCATCATTGTGAATTGAGGGTCTCATCACTTGAAAATATATTTTTGTCGAGGATCGTAATAATTAAAAAAAAGTTTCAAGTCAGTAATTGAATGCTTAGTTTCCCATATATTTTTCACATCTGTTTTTAGGTGTTGACCTTTCAAAGTTTCGGATCCCTGGAGTGTTGCAGCGTTTTGCAGGCACTTACCTCATCACTGGTACCCTTTACCTATGCCTCTCAGTCCAACAGACTCCGAGTCAGGTAATCTCTATGTGTTGTTGTTGTCTTTTTTGTTGTATATAGGGAACTGTGGTAATGAATCAGAAATACAAATATCCTTCCTGAGTGAAACAAAGGAGAGTTGGACAGGCCAGTAAGTATAAGAACAATTGCTTGTACGCGACTCAGGATAGGCTCTTCACAGTAGACACAAAATCAGTCACCAGGGGGCACTCATATAAACTTCTGAAACCCAGAGTTGAAACCACCCTTCGACATAACGTTGGAACTCATTGCCAGCAAATGTCGTCGAAGCGTCGGGCGTCAATGCTTTCAAGAATAGATTAGATGCTGTGATGTCAAGTTATATGATGCGACATCCGACGGGTTTTCCTATGCCACCACACATATGTCAGTCCACTGAAATCTTATTTATCTCATAAAATAAAAAATGTTAACATGTTATTTTTTCAAGATTTTGCATATTGTTTGGTTAGAATTGGTCCCTGCAGTGAAAGGGTTAAAAACCTAGCGTGGTGATTTTTGGAGGCGCGGTGGCCTAACTGGTAGCGACGCAGCACAGAACCCGGGGGCTCCGGGTTTGATTCCTACCAGGGGCACT
>JAUEKZ010107752.1:0-15833 GCA_031471865.1 Melibe leonina | reverse complement strand
AGGCTGGGTAACGTGCGATTTGGAGGAAAAACAACTTTGCTCCAAAGTCAAAAGTTCCAAGTGGAGGCTGAGTTTAACCGCAAAAAAAGAACTAAAAAAACCCTTTCCTTAGTAAGTAGAATTAATACTTTTCTAATGGCCATGGTATTAGATAATTTTCAACGATATGTAAGCTAACTCTGTGCTGTGAGCAGTGACAAGAGGTAAAAAAAATCCAACATTTTCTCTCATAACCTGCCGTAAAAAAAAGTATATGACAGTCATTGCAGTAAAGAATTAGAATGCAGGGAGGCTATAGGATTAAATAGATAGGAAAACAATAACAAATGAAACATGAACCCTTATACAGCACAATTAGTGCCCATACCACTTCAGGATCGTTTTATTTCTTCCCTCTTTTTTGTTTTTTGTTTTGTTCCAAGGATCCTGTTAAGGAGGGTCCGTTTGCCCAAAAACGTCCAGTGTAATTTTGTCCTTTGTTTCCTTCAAAATCTTCGGCATATCTATTTGTTAATACCTTAAACTGCTTTCGTCATGTGCTTTTGTCTATGTGCCACTTTTTTTGTCAACCTTTAAACATGTCTATAACTCGTTTTATATAATATCCATGTATATTTTATATAAGTTTCTTTTGAATACCTCCCCCCCCCCCTCCCTGGGAAAAATCCCACTTTATACGACTCCGTGTATACTTTTTCCCTTTTTAAGCTACCTGTAAGTTTTTGGACAAAAGATTACTTAACCAATGCCCACTCACCCCGGGTGGACAACAGGCATATAACATATCGGACGGCGACAAGGTTGTCAAAGTTTGGGGACATGAGAATTGCTAGTCTATCTCCGATAGGACTGTCAGCCAAGAGTCTCGAAACCTGCGATTCCATAATGAGGCTTTGAGCTTTAACTTTTTCTCAGCGTAGTCTGATTCTAACCGAACAGAAATATGCAAAATCTTCAATATTTGCATGTTCGTGTACCAGTGAACTGAAATCTGATGTATCTGGTATAATAACTGGCAAGTCATGAAGACTTTTGTGCGCTTTGCACTGACAGGGTTAGTTATAAAAGGGAATCAAAAGGAGTGCTTAACAGGCCAGTATAGTGGGACAAAGACAAAGCAAGACAAACAGACAGACAGACAGGTATAACGAACCCCGACCAACCGGTTCCCAGGCGGATGTGCCTACTGATCAAGCTACAGAGCCATGTCCATCTGGAATCACCCATATTGGCTGTCCAGGTGAGCAATTGTCCGGTGTCAATATACTGTGTGATTTGGTTTATTCGTGTCAACCTCTGCTTTTTGTCTGTTATATCAGCACTTTGAATTATTAACCCTTTTGATGCTAAGGTTATTTTTTAAGCTGCTAACTAGGTATAATAATCTTAAAGATTTGCATGTTCTTATACTAGACAAATAAGATTTCAGTGGAATGACATATACCAAAAGCCTGAAATTCAATGTTTTGGCATATATCAGTTCACTGAATTCCTATTTATCTGGTATAATAACACGTAATTTTTTAAAAAGATTTAGCATATGTATTCTGTTAGGTAAGAATTAAATCCCGCACTGAAAGTAAATATTCTGTATCTGAAATTACCAAAAATTGTGTTTGAAAGGACCCCAAACAGTTAAACAGAGCCAACCAGCTAAAAGGTCGCTTTGCCATATTTTTAGGAGTATACACAAATAAATAAATAAAACCTGTGAACTGGAGCACCGTGTGTGGTATTGCTTCATTTCACGGCTTGTCTTCATGCTCTGCGGGTTTTAAATAGGAAAATGGACGGGCAAAATTATCCTTAAGGGGGATTAACTCGAAATGATTCAAAATTCATTCATCACAGAAGAAGAGTAGGTACTCAATTAGATTTTCATTCCGCAATCCTGAAATGTTTCATTGTTATTGTATTTGCGCTTTTAAGGTCGTATAAACATCAGGCATAACAGAAAATCAAATATAATTCACGCACCTCCCATAAGGTGATACAATTTTGATATTAACTAGTCAAGGAACTCGAGACATCTCAGCCGTCCTCAGACTCTATTGAAATATTAATCACAGTTTCACTTCTTCAATTCGGGTTTGTTTGTGTAGATGCTCCTTTAAAGCTGAGAACTCTAATAACCGAGTGGCATTAAAGTTTGCTTCGCACATTAATGTCTAACAGCAATGTGCCTCTGAGGAATATCATAATGCAATGCGTGTGTGGGGTCTGTGTATTGTAGAACCCATTCAAAGCGGGATCCGACTCTTACCGAACAGAAATATGCAAAATCTTCAAAATATACACGTTTTTATACCAGATAAATCAGATTCCAGTGGACTGACACATGCCAAAAGCCATATTATGTCAGTCCTCTGAAACCTGATGTATCTGGTTTAACCCTTTCACTACTAAGGAAACAAAAAAATCGTCAAAAATTTGCCTGTTCTTATACCAGATAAATTAGATTCCAGTGTATTGACATATGCCAAAAGCCATATGTCAGTCCACTGGAATCTGATTTATCTGGTTTAAGAACAGTCCTATCCTCAAGATTCTAGTTGGAGAAATAACTTTAGCATGGAAAGAGTTAAAACAAGCAGCATTCCTTGGCCATGGTCAATGACTAAAATACCGACAGTGCCGATGTCTACGATACAATTAGTAATCTCTACGTGCGATTTCTCTGGTCTTGCATTTGTGCCCTTTGGTAAGACACAAGTCTTAATCTTTCACAGCGGGGTCCGGTTCTAACCGACCTACAAGCTTTCTTGTCAGAGGCTGGCGATCATTTCCAATCGTCTGCAAGTTTCACGCGATAGAAACCGGGATAACCTCAGGGTCTGGGGGTCAGAAGGCTCTAAAAGACTTATTCAATGTATGATTAGATTGACTGAGGCTTAGATTTGAGACCTTGCCCTCCCGTTGCCCTGGCCCATTATAACGAACAGAATTTATGCATATTATTATTTAACAGGAAATGTTCGATGCTGCTATTAACCTGACCAAGCTATGAGGCAGAAAAAAGAAATACTGGTGATTGAAATGGGCAAAATATTAACCCTTTCAATGCTAAGGATATTTCTCAAATACTAGCTAGATACATCAAATTTCAATCTGAAAGATTCGCCTTTTCTTATACCAGATAAATAAGATCTTTCAAACAAGATTTCACTGGACTGAAATATGCAAAATATTATATATATGGTATAAGAACACATTGCATTTGAAGGTTTTGCGTATTCTGTTTGTTTAAAATCTGACCCCGCTGTGAAAGGGTTATCAAATCCCGATTTTATCCAACACTTTCTGAGTTGATCAGTGTTACAAACAAGGACAAAAACATATTTCAAACATGATTGGCTAAAATCTATTGCTTATATATTACGCTATTGACATTTTTCTGTCCACATGCATAACCCAACAGCTGTGCTTCGCTGTGATTATTATCATCATGCTTATGATGACATTTTCATACAGTCTGACAAACGCACGTCTTTCTTCATTGACAGTACAAGCCGCCGCCACCGCCGTAACCCGCTTTTCTTCAGCGCCCAAAAAGGAGAAAGAAAGAAAGAAGAGAGAAGAAAAAAAGACAGTCTCCAATTGATTCGTCAGGCGATTGTGTTTAAACAAGCAAAAGTTTGTGTGTTAAAGCTGTGTTTGAAAAGCCGATGAAAATTAGCAATATGGTGCCGCGGGCAGCAGCCAAATGTAAGCAGTGACATACTACAAAAGTTTGAGGCTTGATTGAAAACGAAATTTCAACACTTTGCTGCTGCTGAAAATATGAAAAGAACAACCAGGTGTGTTCGTAATATTGTATGTGGATGTGGGTATTCATGAGTATGTTCTTGTGTGTATTGTGTGTCCGTGTGTGTGTGTGTACGTAAGTGTGTGTGATTCATTGTGTACGTATTTGTGTCTGCATTTAGTGTGAATGTGTGTGTGAGTGTGTGTGAGTGTGTTCATGCGTGTGTATGTGTACGCAGTGTGTGTGTAAGTGTATGTATGTGTATGTGCGTGCGTGTGTGTATGTGTGTGTAAGTGTGTGTGTATGTGTGTGTATGTATGTGTGTGTAAGTGTGTATGTGTGTGTGTGTGTGTGTAAGCCTTTGCATCATAATAATCTTATACGTGTTGTACAGTTGTAGTTTATTTTTGCAATGGATATAAGGGGGGGGGGGTGGGGGGGGGGGTGTTGCGCGCTGTGTGTATTGATAATTATAATGGTTTCCTTTTTATCGTTTTCAATATTAAACGATTCTGTAATGAAATTAGTTGAAGATTTTTAACTCATTTCTGGCGTAAAAGGAATCAATCCTTTTTTACGGCTCTACTCAGCTGAGCAAATATTGATGCGAAGGTCTCTAAAACTTTTCCAAAACTTTTAATAAAAAGCAAACACACACGAAGCGTATTTAGCCTACATATTAAACTCTTGGCTCAAGACGTAAGGAAAAGAAGAAAAAAAACAAGAAGAGAGAAGAGGACGAAAACAAAAAAAGAAAACTGGTAATGCAACTGACGATAGATTCGAGTGTTATAGACTTTCACAAAGTGTCAGCAATGGCGAGTTTTGAATTCCATAGCCGAGACTACGTTCTATTGTAATCCATAATATTTGCAGTCTATTTAACACAGACGATCGTTGTTGACATTTGGTATGGTCCCCCCCCCCCCCCTCCTCCTCCACCATCTCCATACCATTCATTTCTCGTTTCCAGAATACCTTATTATCGTCTTTAATTTTTAAAATACCAGTAGTAATGATAATAAAAATCAAAACCAGATAACACATCCCTTTATTAGAAAGTGATAAAAACTTGTTCTTTCCCCTGCCGCTCTGTCGCTACAAACGCCCCAAATAACAACTTATTATTCAACTGGAAACTATTTTTTTCTCTTTTTTTCCCTCATATTTCATTCATTAGCGAGCTCTTCATAATTTCTCGTGAAGGGAGAGGATCGGAATAAATACATAAAACTACGAGCTTTGTCCTTTTCTGCTGTTTTAATATTATCATGACCGCTTGAGTTGCTGTTTTCCTGGCAATTTTCCATCTCCCATTCGCTATTTAAATCTTGGATGACACCACTCGCCCATAAAGCTCTTAATTCCCCTTGACTGCTATATCAATAACCCAACAATATTACAAGCACTAGATATTACCGGGTTAAATTGAGCCCTGGGGCCTTCAGCTCACGATGACAAGCCTTTGCACCCAGCAACCCCTGCTGCCAGCCATTGCCAAGCTAGGGCTTTTCCAAAACTGAACAACAACAGTAGAAGTATGTATGGGAGATCACAGCAGCGTTACTGGCATTTTTGTGTAAGTAAATTAATCTTAAACGGCGAAAAGGGTTTTGTACGTTGCCCTCTTTTTAGTTATAAATGTCTTTTCTCCTTTTGTTGTTTCTCTTTGTTTCTTATTTTTAAACCCCTCTTTCCTTTTTTTTCTTTTCTTACTTTCTGCAATTTGCAATGTTGTTTTAAGTGGTAAATTATCATTAGTTTCCTCTTCCCTTTTATTATTGCCTTTCTTCTTCTTCTTTGCTCTCTTCTTTTTCTTCTCTCTTTCTATTTTTACAATTTAAAGATGCGGGGCAAGCAAGATTGACAGATTCTTTTGATAATCATAAGTTCTCATTTAGCTTGGATGAAAACGAGACAAACTTTGTTGAAACAACAGCTACCCTAGTTAGTTCTAAACATTACCAAAACTTACGATAGGGTACTGTAAGTAAAGAGAACAGCGCCCTATCAAGAGACTGATAATCATCGCATCGGCATTTGGTTTTTCGCTACGAGTTACCATTGGGCACTGGGAATACCTTTGGAGGTATTATGCTTTGTTTTTTATCCGGGTATAAAGAGGAGAAGAAAACGTTGTAGTAATTGTAATAGTGGTAGCAGTAGTGGTGGTAGCAGTAGTGGTAATAGTAGTAGTAGTGGTAGTAGTAGTAGCAGTAGTGGTGGTAGTAGTAATAGTAATAGTAGTAGTAGTAGTAGAAGGAGGAGGAGAAGTAGTAGTAACAGCAGCAGTAGTGGTGGTAGCAGTAGTAATAGTAGTTGAAGTAGTAGTAGAAGAAGTAGTAGTAGAAGTAGTAGTAGTTGAAGTAGTAGTAGAAGTAGTAGTAGAAGTAGTAGTAGTTGAAGTATGATTTTGAAATGGACTGCTGAGCCTGTGGTAGAGTGTGGAAGAGAAAGGTTGATAGGAACAGACAAACAAATTTGGCAAACCACATTATGCAAGAAATCTACATGTTGGAGAGAAAAGAAAATATGCCATAGAAATGTAAAGATATTTTCCAAGAAAAAAAGAGAGGTAACTGTTGACCATGTTAATGAGGTGCCAGAGCAGTTATGGGTTGGAAAAGGAGTAGAGGAAGAAGATGAAGAAGAAGAAGAAGACGAAGAAGAAGAAGAAAGGATGAGGAGAAGGAGGAGGAAGAGAAGGAAGAGTCTGATGCTATAACACAAGGATGCGGAAGACTAGAGTAGAGTTTTTTGTTATGTTTTTTTTTTCCTGGAGCGGAAAATCTAAAAAATAAATAACAAAAAGTGTCCTCCCTCTATGTGGGCATTAATTCGTTGTAAATGGCCTGGTCGGACCGGACGCGCCTTCCATTGAATCCATCCTCATCAATGGATGTTTTACGTCCGATGACATCTAGGACTGGCTTGTCTTTTGAAGTGCCCTCCTCTTCGTCTTGACTCTGGTCATTGGACAATAACATTGAGGTTGAGATAAGAGGGACATCAGGCCGTCCCGGAGAAAGCTGCCATATAATATCTAGCCCGGCCTAAACCAGCGGACACGGGCTTAATTAAAGATAATAATAACAACAATGAGAAGAATATGATTATCATAATGAATAATGAGCCCTGACGACCCCTTAAGCTCCGTCTCCCCTCTCTCTCTCTATCTCTCTCGAGGACATGGGCAGATCCGTGTCGTGATTGGACAAGATGGCTTCAAGATGAGGTCACATTCCGGCGACTCAAAGGCGCGCGACGTCTCCAAACCCTTGTCCACAAGCCTCCGACATGTGTCTCTTTCCGATTGGAAGCATGTAACATACATGCGTGTTGAGTGGGCGAGACGGAAGAAGACGTCGAGACCAGACCTCGTCTGTTTCCACGCGTCTTTTTTTTTCTTCCTATGAACTGATCGAGATATAGAGAGATATAGAGAGAGATAGAGAGAGAGAGAGGGAGAAAAATCGAGCGCCGTTGCGGAAGGAGTGGACCGCCTCCGGGAAGTAAAACGCTGGATGAATGAGAAACGAACTCGATAACCTAGTGAAAATGAATACCGCAATTTGTCTCTGCCAAGAATTTAGCTCGAGCAAGTGTTTTGAAGAAAGAAGGAGATTTGTCACGCCAATTTGGTTAAAAGGGTAAACGGACATCCAAACTTAATATTTGCTTTGTTCTGGATGGAGAGGAAATCATTGTGAACAGACTTTTAGAGCAGGAGTTTACACTCTATCAAGCTGTTGAACTCGTGGCCAAATTGTTGCCCTCGTTTTTACGTTCACGTCTTCCCTACCGTCTTCTCCTATCCCTTTTCTTTATCTCCCTTTCACCTCCAGGACCACCTGTTTGTCACATTTTTAATTGTTTTATTGTCATTCTCCTCTTCATCCTCCACGCCCCGTCCTCTTTTTTTCGCCTCTTTCCATTCCTTCCCCACATCTTCATCCTACTCCTTTGCGTTATACAGTGCCCGACTATCATATTTTGTTTCATTTTTCTTAACCTTTTCCACTCATACTATTCTTGTTCCTCTCTTCCTTCTCCTTCTCCTTTTTCTCATCCTCTCCGTCATTTTTGTCTTCTTTTTCTCCTCCTCCTCCTCCTTCTCTTCCTCCTCTTGACCATCCTCCTCCTCCTCCTCTTTCTCATCTTCCTCCTCATCCACCTCTTCCTCTTCCTACTTCTTCTTCATCTTCTCCTTCCTCATTCTTACCCTTACCACCAGAACCAGCATAACCTAACACACCACCACCACCCCATCACCTCCTCCTCCTACACACCATTATCATCATCATCAACATCTTACACAGCATCATACACAGCATCATTATCATCATCAACATCATCAACATTATCATCACCATCATCACCAACACCACCAACACCATCATCATCATCATCATCATCATCACCAAAATCATCACCATCATCATCATCACAAGCATTAAGCAAACACAAAGACGCTGGACCAACCAGTCTTTAGCAGTGTTCATAGACCGTCGAGCGCCTGATAGGACATGGCGAAATGCCCATTTCAGTGTATATGACGCTATGATGACGACATACCTATTCCGAGATGTCTTTCTATCTATTGGGCTATGGTATGGAGATTAACTATTCGGAATTAATGGGAATTACTCGCTCCCAAACAACATTCACAATATTACATGCTATTATTTCATTTTTTAAAAATGCGAACTATTATCTCTTTATCTAGATTCCTTCGAAAATACAAATAATGGTGTTCATAAAATTAAGAGACTATAAAGATCAAAATATTTCTGTTGCTGATAATAAGTTCAGGAGAGAATTTGTCACAAAAGTCTTTGATTTTTTTTTTAGAATTTCAGACTAACCATTGCATTGTTACGTCATTCTTGATTTTATCAAGAAAATAATACAAGAAATATCGTGAAGTACTTCTCGTTTTATAAAAATCTCAGAGAACAAAGAGAGACACAGAGAGGCAGAAAAAGAAAGGGAGAAAGGGAAGGAGAGAGAGAAAGAGAGAGAGAGAGAGAGAAAGAGAGAGAAATAGAGAGAGAAAGAGAAAGAGAGAGAGAAAGAGAGAGAGAAAGAGAGAGAGAGAGAAAGAGAGATAGAGAGAAAGAGAGAGAGAATAAGAGAGACAGAGATAAAGAGAGAGATAGATATATAGAGAGAGAGAAATAGAAAGAGAGAGAGAAAGAGAAAGAGAGAGAGAGAGATAGATATATATAGAGAGAGAAAGAGAAAGAGAGAGAGAAAGAGAGAGAGAGAGAGAGAGATAGAAATGGGGAGGGTAGGTGAAGGAGACGGATATATATTTTTTAAATTTTCGTTGATGTATGAATGGATTGGTGAAGGGTTAGTTTTTATCATTTACGAGCATGCAGAAAATATATTATGCTTTAAATACATGACACTTTCTATTTGCTTTTAAATGTGTGTGTGTGTCCGGGTGGGGGTTGGTGTTTAAAAGGGTCTGGTGACTTCTCTTTCATCGATACATTGAAAAAGTTTATGTCTCAGACCAAGATTTTTTTATTTCAGTCATCACGCCAACCTGTGAATATTATCATTTTGAGCTCATTTTTATGTCCTCAATTATCGTAGTAATTATGAATTATAATTATGGATGAACAAAGAAAAAAAATGTTAGAAGTAAACAAAAATCTTCGTTCTAGGCTGCAATTGAGAAAAGAGGACATGCTTTTTTTCCACTTTGTTTATTTTCGTCACTTTTAACTTAACCCTTTCAATGCTAAAGACACCAACATCTTCAAGATTTGCCCTTTCTTATACCTGAGAAATTAGATTTCAGAGAACTGACATATGCCTGAAACTAAGAGTTTTTGGCATATGTCAGTTCACTGAAATCTAATTTATCTTGTATAAGAACACGTACATTTTCAATATATTGTATACTCAGTTGAGTTATAATAATCAGACTTGGCTGTGAAAGGGTTAAGCAAGAGCAGCGAGCTCAGGTGTTCAGACAGAAGGGGCTGGATTGTCCCCTTACGGCAGATGTGTGCATCGTCTTACACAATACCTTTTTCTTAAAGACCGACGGGGGAAAGGGGGTTAGACGGGCATTTAACCCTTTCACGGCGAGGTATGATTCTAACCCAACTGAAATATGCAACATCTTGAACATGTACGAGTTCTTATACCAGATAAATCAGATTTCAGTGAACAGACATATGCCAAAAGCCTGATTATCAGTTCACTGAAATCTGATTTATATGGTATAAGGACAGGCAAATTCTGAAAATTTTGGTGTCTTTAGCAGTGAAAGGGTTAAAGGTGTTGTCGCTGTACACGCCACAACTTTCTCCACGCAGTTTTACGTAGTCTGTGCGCACGCATGAAGGCGATTTTTACCCTCTTCGCTTTCCTTTGACAAATGTATTCCCAGAAAACTATAGAAAATAGAGTCATTTTAAGTGCCTGATAACATCTCGGGCTATTCTTTATTCTATTTCATGTTTAATCCATGGCAGAGCGGTGGTGCATATTTAGAACAAATAGTTCAGCCTGGAGGCGTGAAAGTTGGGTATTCATCTCCGACATGCCTTTATGCGTAATGGGCCCGAATGAGGGGCTCAAAATAATACCTGAGATTTTTATCTACCTCAGCCGATCTGTCAGCCATGTGGCCACGAACATTACGCAACAAATTAAAACTATCTGCTTTGCTTGTTTCCAATTTTTTTCAGGTCTATAATTTAGTTGCATAAAAAAAACAATACATGGCATGTTCGCTATTCAATGTGGCAACACGAAATAATCATTGAACAAATTATAATTTTGGGTTACCGCCACGTCTCGTAGCAAGCGGTGCCGTAATTTTTTTTGCCCGTTCCTTTCAGGAAAAGCAGCCTGCCTTTTAGTTTCTTTCAGTCCGGTGTCTTCTTTTAGTTTCAACTATGCTTTCGTCTTTTGTGTGTCGGGAATTTTTCTCAACTTCTTCATTACTAAGACGTCTTTTCATAAATACACGTTTTCTATCTCTTTTCTTTGAAAATTATAATGTGATTGTCTTCTCCCTTTCAGTCTCTATCATCCAAGACCATAGGTCTTCCTTTCTTGTACCCCCTTCAGGGGGTTTGAACTCAATCTTTTAAACCACAAAGAAAATCAATTGAGCTATATCTCTTTAATGGTGTATGGTTTGGAGAAACGCCCTTATCATAGATTTTTGTCAACAAGTTTTATCAAGTAGACTAGCAGACGGTGATCAGACATTTTCTAGGCTGGCTCTTGAAGATCGTACCATCTTGTCGTTGGGAGTTGTGTAGAGTTGTCCTTGCGATGGTTGAAGTAAAAAACTTCAAGTAGAGGCCATGATAATGGGGGCATGGGACTG
The DNA here is from genome assembly GCA_031471865.1 of Melibe leonina. NCBI lineage: Eukaryota > Metazoa > Mollusca > Gastropoda > Nudibranchia > Dendronotidae > Melibe > Melibe leonina. The sequence continues at coordinate 4,728 of JAUEKZ010107752.1, read as the reverse complement.
GCATGTCCCTTGTTTATCATCTAATTGGATGGAATCAAATTATACCAAATATGATAGAAATAACTAAATGTTAATCAAAGATTCAAATATTCCCCCGGTGAAATACTGAATTAATAAAAAGCCATCAGGGGAGATAACAATAAAAAAATCCAAAATGGACGTTGTAGGAATCAGTCCGGGGAGACGTCAAGGATGGCAGCTGTCGTGGGAGGAACCAGTGGCACTTCGGTTTTTCCTTGGGTCCGGAAATTTACTCCAATTGCCTCACCTCACCCAGGTGTAAAATGGGTACCAATCCACAATTTGGGTCGGGGGAAGTAATCTGGGATAGACCAGCGCCCTATCCAGAGGGTAGAGAGTAGGACATATCGTTCTACAATAGAATTCTTCTTAATCCATAATGAAAACCGCTGGAAAATGATTTTCATGTTTGCAGTAGTAATAAAGATGCTTTCACCTTTTTAAATTCTTTTGTTGTAAAAGCTCCCTTTCATACGAAATAAAAAATTGGTCAAATCAAATACGTAGCTCTCTAGTGGGGGGGGGGGGGGGGGGGATTTGCGCTGTCTCATTTAAATAAACGTAGGGCTATCTAGAATAAATACCATCCAGTCACAGTGTATTGTCAACGGGCCAACGAGTCTTAGCATTGTTTCCTTAACCCGTTCAATGACAAAGACACCAAAATCATCCAGATTTACCCGTTCTCTTATATCAGCTAAATCAGATTTCAGTGAACTGACATGTGCCAAAAGCCTGAATGGGGGCATGTGGGCCTGAAATTCAGGCTTTCGGCCTATGTCAGTTCACTGAAATCTGCTTTATTTGGTATAAGACCACATACATTTTCAATACTTTGCATAATATATCAATTAGATTAGAATCAGATCTCGCTGTGAAAGGGTTAGGGCCGAGCGCCGTGGAGACAGCTGCTCCACTCTCCCTCACACACTTTCTATCTCTTTCTCTCACTTTCTTTATTTTTCTATCTCCCCCGCCCCTTTTATCTCTCTTTCTCTCTCTCTCTCTCTCTCTCTCTTTCTCTTTCTATCTCTCTCTCTGACACACACACACACACACACACACACTTTCTCTTTTACTTCCCCCTCTCTCCCTCGCTTTCTCTGTCATTCTCTCTTACTTTCTTCCTCTCTCACTCGCTTTCTCTCTCTCTCTCTCTCTCTCTCTCTCTCTCTCTCTCTCTCTCTCTGACTTTCTCTTTTACTTTCCCCCTCTCTCACTCGCTTTCTCTCTCACTTTCTCTTTCTTTCAGTATCTCTCCCTCTCTCTCTCTTTTCTCTCTCTCCTTTTCTTTCTCCCCTTCTCCCCCTGCATACATTTCTAATCTCCACAGCACTCCGCCACCATTCCAAGGCATAGGGGAGGCAAGATACGCCACACGCCCAAACAGCGTGCCATCAACCGCGTACAATCACGCACTATTTGGACAGCTCACTTCTGGGACTGCGCATGCGTCGGCGGAAGACGTTGGTCCGTTCCGCCCTACCCAGATGTCACTGTGGATTCTGTCAACACGCCATTTTGGACCGAAAATACCCAGACGACGCTCCATGGAGGGGAATTTAGCGCCCTGCACGTTTCGCAGTCTATGAAGAGCGGGTAGGGAATTTGTAAACCAAACTGACAGTCTGATCTTTTGGGTAATTTTCCAATTGCCTCCCTTTCTCCTCTATCTGCTCATTTCGGCCCCAAGGCGCTAAAATGTAGTTTCTGTTTCCCTTTGATTATTTGGAATAATTCATACTAGTTTTACTCCCGCCCAAATTATTACGTTAGCTGGTTTTACATACCTCACACCTTTGTTATTTAACTGTTTGCTTGTGGTTTGGTTTTATAAAAAAAAATTCTGAGCCCTCTTCTTGTTAGCTATTGTTTTTTAGATGTAGTTCTTTCATTTTAAGTATTGTTTTGTCTCAATGTCACAGTACAGATGCAAATTGGGTTTTCTACTTTATTAAGCTACAAATAACACCACTGGTTTTCAATGTCTTTCTGTAGTCCCTTAAACGAAATCGTCAAATTTGCATTCTTTTAAAGGTTCGTAGAATATCAGGAAAAAGAAAATTAAACTGCAGTTCCGTTTATTTCAAAAAGTTAAGATTGATTTTGATATAGCTTGATCGCATAGAAGGCTACCGTATCGATTATTGTTTTTGCAATTCTTCTCATTAATTAATAGATTAATGGTAATTAATTTGTAAACAAAATGCCTTGTCTACCAATGTATAGATATCGTCTGTTTTATTTATAAAAACAAAACAACAATGTGTTAAGGTTTCCCATAGCGAGGGATATAATTTCATGGAACAAACTACAGAAATGTTGAAGGGACAAGGCAGGATTTCACATGATACGATGTTACTGCAGTAAAACAGCTTCCTGCTCATTTGCGTTTGTCGTGGGGTAACTCTGTGTGCTCCAGCTGTCCCTTTGATTAGCTGTGGATTAACTCCCCTTGTTTTCACTTTCAGCTTCTTTTTTCTTCATTATTCCCCTTTGTGGTTTTGCTGTTGATGACGAGGCTTAGTGAGAAAGCATGAAGGGAATGGTGTCAGAGATTGAGGGGGTTTTACTCTAAGAAAGGAGGAAATCTTTTCATGGTACGAAGCAAATATCATCATGGCGACTCGACTTTGTGTCTGGGACTAAAGTATAATTTTAGCTCGATTTCAGCTGTGTGAGAATTTTTTTGTTTTGTTGAGTGGTAATAATAATAAATGCGAGCCTAGATCTAGACATACTCAGATTTATTAAGTCTGTGTATTTCTATTAGAAATTAGTTGTATGTATTCCAAAATGAAACATTAAGATGTTTGAAACCGTGCGGTAGACCCGCCCTTGCCAGCATAATCAGAGAGAGAGAGAGAGAGAGAAAGAGAGAGAGAGAGATAACTTAATAAAGTGAATTATTTCAGAAGTTTTTGAAGTCTTGTTCATAGTCAAGTAGGGTTCATCCCCACTGACATGTTTAGAAAAAGAATTTAAGCGTTTAAAACGGTTTAAGAAATAAAGGTACATTTTATCAAAGGGACAAACCATTCAATGACTTAACACACACGAATAAAAAAACAACCAAAATACATTTTGTGTGTATTTTACACCTGAAATTTTATTCTATTAAGCGGAAAGAAAGCAATTGATAAGCCTTACTCTGTCGTATGTTGGATCCATTGTAAACTTGATAATAATAATATAGAGTATGAACAAATTACGTGTTTTTTTCATGGTCGTATTATTGTCACTGACCGTCACCGTGTGTTTAGTATTTGCCTCTGCTCTGTGATTGGACAATGGACATTGTCCGCTTGACTTGGAATTGACTCTGGCAGGAAAAAAAGCCATATCAGGTAATTTCGTGAGGGGAGAATTATCCTTCTACTTTTTGCTCTTAAAAAAACAACAACACACACACGACATCCAAACACACAAATAAAAACGGAAACAAACAAACAAACAAAAAAGAAAAAGGAAAGATTCAAAAAAAGCCAAACACATAAAAGGACGGTAAGGCACATAACTGACACCCAAGCATACGCCTGTGGGCTTTTCTGTTAGACTGGCCTTTTCTCAAGGTGCGAAGTAAACTCAATCTGACAAGGCTGTAACACGATTGTTGGAGATAGCCGGTGTTGCTGAATCCCCCGAGTCTCTACCTCAATGGATGATGAAGAAAGGGGAAAGAAAAGAAAATGAGTAATAGTGGTCTAGTGGACAATAGTAGACACTAGTAATCTTAGAAATGATGGTTCCCGGGCATTAACACTTTTACACGCATCGGAGCGGACGTAAGTGCCTGAGACGGGCAGAGCGAAAGCTGGCGGTCCTCGAACAAGACACAGCTCTGGCTTCAGCCCTCGCCAAAGCCTCGATGATCGTCCTCGGCCCCATCGGGAGCCGAACAAAAGCCGTCAGTCAACTGGCGCGGGGGCTCGAGGTCAATTGACCCCTCCTCGGACCTCATTAGGGAGAGAGGTTTGTTCAGGGATGATGCGGTAGTGGTAAGATTAAGGCTGCTGGCTGTTGGCTGCTGCTGCTGTTGCTGCGGTACTGGGTGTCAATGAATGTGGGTGGGATGGGGCGGGGGGGGGGGGTTGTCTTTGGGAGTGGTGGACGCGCACCCGTGACAGTTAGTAGTTTGCAGTACCGTAGTGTGGGCTCTGTCCGTTGTGACATTATTGGAAATAAATGTCGTAGAAGTCACGGGATTAGTAGCTATACGGTTAGAGACTGGTACCCGTGGCAGTTTGCAGGTAATTGCTGCGTAGTATGTAGTTATTAGTGATCGCTATTCTGTCTCCCTTCTCTTTCATTCTCTCTCTCTCTCTCTCTCTCTCTCTCTCTCTCTCTCTCTCTCTCTGCCGTTCTCTCGTCCCCTGCATTCATCTTAGGCTTAATAGTGAGTTAATGACAGAAATCTCTTACGAAAATAGATTGCTACAAGAGTTTATATAATCAAATAAATTCTTCAAGATCGTATTAGCTCATTGAAACGGTGCTTATCCCGGTTTCTGTAGCACTAAGTGGAAAGGTCGCAATGATATCCACCCTTTGGGCAGGACGCTGATCTTTCAAAGATTACTTTCCCAACCATCACGATGCGTCGTTACCCATTTCGCACTTGTAAGAAACCAGGTGATTGGGACTTGCCCAAAGAAAAAATCCGCCATGGAAGGAATTGAACCTAACGTGAAAGAGAGAGCGAGATAT
>JAUEKZ010107647.1:0-13792 GCA_031471865.1 Melibe leonina | reverse complement strand
CCCCCCCCCCCCCCCCCCCCCCCCCGCCTCTCTCTCTCTCTCTCTCTCTCTCTGACTCTCTTTCTCTCGCTCTCTCTCTCTTTATGTCCCCCTCTCTCTCTCTCTCTATCTATCTCTCTCTCTCTCTTATTCTCTTGGTTTGGTGTTTTATTGAATGGATAGTCTAGATTTTAGTCTCTCTCTGTCTCTCCTTCTCCCTCACGCCCTCTCTCTCTCTCTCTCTCTCTGACTTTCTTTCTCTCACTTTCTCTCTTTCTGTCTCTCTCATTCTCTCTCTATCTCACATACTCTCTCACACTCTCTATCACTCTCTCTCTCTCCCTGTCTCTTTCTCTCTTATTCACTTGCTTGGTTGTCGTATTCAATCAATACTGCTCACGAGAAAACGCTCGTGCCGAGGAAATAGCACGTGCACATGACGAGCATGTTACCTCTCTCTTGTGTTTTTGCACGAGTTTATGTGCCTCAAGGTTGCGATGAAAATAGGATTGTCATGTAAAAGATATTAACCCTTTCACTGCGAGGTCAAATTCAAGCCCAACTAAATTATCTGCAAAATCTTTAAAATGTACGTATTCTTATACCAGATAAATCATATTTCAGTGTACTGACATATGCCAAAAGCTTGGTAATCAGGCTTTTGACATATGTCAGTACACTGAAATCTGATTTATCTGGTATAAGAACAGGCCAATCTGGAAGATTTTGGTGTTATTAGCAGTGAAATGGTTAAAGGAGCAGAGGAGTTTAAGCTTGTTGTTTTAGGACTAAGCTCTATTCACATCATGAGTTTTTGAACCTATGTAAGTGGTCTCTAATGATTCCATGCCATGCGTGTATGGTTCGTTTTGTCCCTGGAATTGGACCTCTTCGGTAAATAACGCTTCCACTTTCCCACTCGAACCATTTGACCTCCTCCGACCTTTCTCTCTGTATCTCTTACTCTCTCCCCTCTCTCCCTTCTCTCTCCGTCTCTCCCTCTTTCTCTCTCTTTCTCTCTTTCTCTTTCACACACACACTCACACACACACACACACAAAATCTCTCACTCTACTCACTTACCCACGCACATAGTCTAATATAAGGGTGGAGAGGATGGCGAAGAGACGTAGGAGAGAAAAAAAAGGAAAAAAAAGAGACAGACAGTGCGAGGATAAAGAGGAGATAAAGGGCAAATCCCTCTCTGTTCGTCGTAATTAGATCATCTTGAGATGCCTTTCATAAAATATCGACAGAGTGGTATTCGATCTGATCTTGTCCTCACAGTGAAGCGTCGACTACCGATGGTTTCATAGTACGAACAATGAACACAGCAATGAGAATAGTCTTACTACTGCCTCTAGTGTGCATTGGCGATGGGGTGTACAGTAACATTCAGATCATGGCATTTTTTTAAAGTGCTCGTTTGTTTGTTAACATTAACAAAAATCGTTGAGTTTGAATGCATGCTTGACATGACAATGACATTTTTCTATGCTCCAGATTTTTAGCTGACAAACATGGCGTCCTTTCATGGCTCCATTTTCTATCAGTATCAGCCTCTGGTCCTGCAGCTCAGCCGGATTACAAAAACCTCCATAATATATAATAAGAATGATAATAGGAGATATGCCAAACATGATATTAGTTCAGACGATTCATTTCATTGTATGATTAATATAAGATAACTTTATTGATCCCTCAACCGGGAAATTATTTTACAATGTTACATACAGACATAGGGCTGCACCATATGACAGGAATAATAAAAATGAATAGGCAAAAATAAACCATAAACATAAATGATTAGATAAACAAAATAAGATGTAAATAATATGCATAGGGCTAAGAAATGACCAAGTCGCACTGACAGCTTCATAGGTCATATCATTTTTTCCATTTATTATTTTTGAAATTGAAACATATCAAAATACAAAGTAATTTATGAAATAAACGTTGACAAAGGGATCCTAAAACGTTTTTGGTATAACACAGACGGGGTTCGAACCCCCAACTTACTGCAGGTTCCGAGGCTAACTCTCTACCCTCCGTTTATATCTGTGTGGCGTCATGTTAACTCTATGTAATCTTTTGTTCAAACACAAACGTGCAAGAATCAACCAACCAAACAGTGTCAGTAAGGTTAAATTGAATAATGACAGTAAGGTAAGCGGATAGCTCAAGTGGTTAGCTCGCTGTCCGTGCTGCCGGCCAGGCGATGGGTGCCGTAGCTGGGTCCCGGGTTCGAACCCCACTCTGGAAAATGTTTTTCTGTTTTTTCTATTTCTCCATTTTTTCTGCTTTCCTTGGCTTTGTCTCGTTTCTGCACTGCATACTCTCTCAAGTTTGTCTCAACCAAATAGTGACCGTCTCCTTCTCCCCGTTTGTATTTCAGAGACAATCCCAACCCATCCTCCTATCACACCTACACCCCACTCTCCCCATCCTCATGGCTCTTCTACCTCCCAGTCCACACCGCCGCCCTCTCCCCGCCCTTCATCAGCAGTTCCACAACGATCGACTACACCAAAACCTGCTTCCAAGACGACAACCACAACCAAGAGCTCAAAGATACCAAGTATGTATGTAGACTTAATGTCATGATCCGACATCCTCCGGCAGCCAATCCATCCAATAAACAAACAGAGCGCTCATGAGGAGCGGAGCAGGAGAGTAAACTTGCATTAAATTAAACTGGGTCATGCTTGACTATCTATTTGTGTTGGTGGGTGTAGGTATGACCATCGAGTACTCTTCCACACACCAAAAGGAATAAATTAATGATATATTGAATAGTTACAATTGTGGGCCTAACCCTTTCACTGCTAGACACCAAACTGTTCAAGACTTGCCTATTCTTTTACCAGATAAATCAGATTTCAGTGAACTAACATAAGGCTGAAATTCAGGCTTTTGGGATACGTCAGTTTACTGAAATCTGATTTATCTAGTATAAGAACAGGCAAATTCTAAAGATCTCGGTGTCCTAGCAGTGAAAGGGTTAATCATTGGTTATATTTCATGTCCATCCGCCAGCTCATCCGTCCAAGCAGCCTCCCACAGCTCTCACTTCACCAAAAACAGCGCCACCTACCCCAGTGCCACCCTACCCAACAGGTAACAGGGAGATCCAATCATGGGGGTAGTCCAGTATTAATTATGGGCTTTGTTGGTTGCTTGTTGCATTTTTAACATAATCTAGGTCATACCAAAGGCGGAGCTTTCTAGATAATATACTCTGTCCTTGCTACGAAGGCAGAAAAAGAAAAAAATGGATATCTATCTAAACCACCACCTTCCTTTCCACCCATTTTGTCGCTAAAATTGATGATACGTTCTTGATATTTAGATATAAGTCTAAAAGTCCGGATCTGTTAAATTATTTTTGATAATTCAGAGAGAGTCAGCCATGGCCTAGAGATAATTTGACAATGTCATTGGAAGTGAAGCTTAAGATGTGCTGTCATCCAGGGCCTGTTTTATGACGCGAGACGAGATTTTAGTCCGAGGCTAAATTCTAAATTTAGCGCAATTTAGGCTCCCTTTGAATATCTTGACCACTCAAAAAATTAAAAACAATTCACTCCGTACCGAGATCGAGCTAAATTCAGAACACAGTCTCATACTAAGCTTTGGTCTCGCGTCATGAAATCGGCCCCAATTGATCATGATAGTGGCATGTAAAGTCAGATTGAAGACCGTGCATAATGCTCATCTGCGAAAGCCAACCTCATAAATCTTTTTTCCTATCTCTGTCTCAATGACCCTTCCACACCAGACCTGTGCGATGGCTGTGCAATGATCAACGGGGTAGGGTACAAGGCGCACTGGTCAGACTGCACCAAGTTTATTCAGTGTACCTTTGACGCTTTGGGCACGACGAACGTCTTTATTAAAACTTGTGCCCACGGAACCTTTTGGGACCAGCAGACGCTCGCCTGCAATGTGCCGTACAAAGTCAACTGTCCGAACGGTAAGTATCATCCTCATCATCGTCGTCGTCTTCGTCTTTGTCATTGCCATCATCATCACCATTGTCATAATGATAATGATAATAATTACCAGTGTATAGTGTTTATGTCAAGCTTCGTGATCATCAACACCAACACCATAATCATCATCTTCTTTTTTATTTTTATTTCTTGTGGACAAGGTTAAAAAATACTTTATGCTCGATTTTCCCCCTGCGAAGTCCCAACTTACTAATTTTAAAAAAACATAATTACAGGCATCAGGTATTGGAAGCCGCATTTGAGCGTTGTAACCGGGCACTCGTTTACCATATTCGCGGACACATCCCGCAGTGTGGGCGTATGAGAGTCTGCTCTCCACCAAGAGCGTCTAGTAGGACGGGTCAATGCTATTCTAGCTCTTAATATTTGATACGTGACAGCGCTCAAGGTCGCGTAACAAATATCTCTGCGTAGCTCGACATCCTATGATTAACCTTGTCGAGTCGTTCAGTTTGGCGTGGATTTTGCCAACAGTTGAGGCGTTATGCCAGTATTCGGCCGCACTGAAACTGATCGCCAACGCTTTTGTGCCCTTCTTTGTTTTCCCAAGTTTTTACAGAAGACAATTTCTCTTCTCGACTTTCCGGGCCAGGTTTGGTATGTGGGGCCTGTATGATAGGGTCCGATATAGCTGGACTTGGAGACAGGTCGGTTCTGGGTTTTCAGGGAGCGTTTATCCATCTTCTTTCAATTCAAGACACCGGTTTGCCTCTTTTACTGATATATGAAATGCCGGGGTCCGCCTACTCTGACTAACTGCCGGAGGTAGAAAGTAAAGGTAAAGTAAAGCGCCTAGAGCCTATGAACCATGGGGTAGTGCGCTATATAAATGATATTTATTATTATCATTATTATTATTATCAAGGTGCACGGTTTAAGGTTACTTTCATCCACTTTATGTGTAATAAAAGCGTTTTTCGGATGATCGGTCCATACGATTTCAAATTCAAATATGCTTTTTTTCTTTAGATATCGACTTAATTTATGGGCATTGCAATAACCAAGAACAAATTGTACTTTAATATTCTCTTGGCCTTGATTTTAAAGAACATTGATGTGGACCATTCTATTTGTAAAATGTGACCCTTTCTCAAGGGCTTTTAAAGGCTTCAAGCCTATATGCTCTGTAAATATGATATGATGATATGATAGGTCAGGGTTACGTGAGCATTTTTTTAGACCAGACCCAATGAGGGCTTTACATAAGGAGACTCATACCGGATGTTCAGCCCCCGGGCGCAATAAATAATCCATAGTTATTGAAAGAAATTGAAACATCCTCTATTTGCAGATTTTTGGTTTCGATTTCGAAATGAAAACAAACGCAATCACTCACTTAGTAAGAGGCCGTCAAAAAATAGTTCGTACTTTCATGTACAAATTTTGATGGGTCAATCTTCTATGTATATTTTCAAATCTTTCAAGACATAAGAAATATATGTTTCAAACTTTTGATCGTCAATTAACCAATTATAAATTTCCGAAATTATAAGAACAGAATCGATCTTTGCACATTCGAGGGAAATGTATCATTGCAGAAAAATAGTAGATTTGCTTGAAAACTTCATTGGACCAATGGCCCCCACTAGCGGGGGCTGAACATCCTGTATAAGTCTCGTTATGTAAAGCCCTCCTTGACCAGAGCTTAAATCAATGAGAGAAGAAATAGAGTAGAAATGTAGTCTTTATTTTTTTTCAAAATACTTAGCGCTGATTGGGATGGCTATTTTATTTATTTCGCCTCTGCAAGTTTTTTGGTTTTCTCGGGAGGAGAAGGGATGACGAAGAAGACTATGACACAAAGTAAAGATGAAAGAGACAAATCAGAATTTACGAAAAAAAAACCATTAAAAACTAACTTTCTTTAACTGAACTATCGAGTCGTGTGCATTCTTTGCTTAGAGTTAAAGCAAAGTGGTGCAAATGAACAGTGACGTCAGTAGGTCAATTCTAAACTAGTTTACATGTAGTCTAAAATGAGAAAGGCATTTTAATTTCTTATTGAAATGTGTTCGATGTAGGAGGTATGTCGTGACGCACAGTGAGGAAACAATTGGGGATAGTGAAAAGCTTGTGCGATGGCGAGTGTGAGTGTATGTCGTTATGTGTGGGCATGCGTTGTGTTTGTGTGTGCGTGGGCGAGTGTGAGTGTATGTCGTTATGTGTGGGCATGCGTTGTGTTTGTGTGTGCGTGTACATGTGTGTGTCTGTGTGTGTGTGAGTGTGGATGTGGATGTGTATGTGTGGATGTGGATGTATATACATGTGTGGGTGTATGTGTGCATGTGTGTGTGTATATGTGTGCGTGTGTGAGTGTATGTGTGTGTGAGTGTATGTGTGTGTGAGTGTATGTGTGTGTGAGTGTATGTCGTTATGTGTGGGCATGCGTTGTGTGTGCGTGTTTGTGTATGTGTGGATGTATGTATGTGTGTGTATGTGTATGTGTGGATGTGGATGTATATACATGTGTGGGTGTATGTGTGCATGTGTGTGTGTATGTGTGCGTGTGTGTGTATATGTGCGTGTGTGTGTATGTGTGTTTTCGTGTGTGTGTGTGTGTGTGTGTGTATGTGCGTGTTTGAGTGTGGATGTATGCATATGTGTTTATTTGTGTGTATGTGTATGTGTGGATATATGCATGTGTGTGTGTATGTGTATGTGTGTGTGCGTGTGTGTGTGTATGTGTGTGCGTGTGTGTGTGTATGTATATGTGTGAGTGCGTGTGTGTGTGTGTGTGTGTATGTGTGTGTGCGTGTGTGTGTTTGGGGAGGGGATCATCAAATCATTCAAGAACAAATCCGGAAAATTTTAACGCAATTGCTTTGATACCTTCTTCTTCATATTTCAAATTGGTTATAATGATTCTCCCTTTTAATCCTAAGGCCATCTAGATCAAACTAACAACTAGAAAGTAAATGAAAATCTTCAAGATTTACCTGCTCTTTTCAACCCAGATAGTAGTAGTACTAGTAGTAGTGGTGGTAATGATCGAAGAAGTGGACTGACTGAATATTAGGTTTGTGTTGAGGGGTGGCTGCGGTTTGACGTTGTTTACTTCGGAAAAATACACATACACACTGACCAATCTCAGTATGTACACATCAAGCGTAGTCTTGAGTCAAACTTTAAATAATAATATGCAGCAAAGAAACGACACGAAGCCAAAAAAAGCTGAAAAACAGAAAATTGACCAGATTTGGGTTCGAACCCGTGACCCAGCTACGGCACCCATAGCCAGGCTGGCAGTACAATACAGCGAGCTGACCACTTGAAGAGCGGATAGCTCAAAATATTAAACTAGTGATATCAAAGTGCGGTAATTAATTGCCGCTAGCTACGCAGGCTAGCTTGTCCTTGACGACATACGTCATTCATGCCCGTTGTAGCACGGTAGTCACACTTGTTTTTCATACCACATACTGTTAACCTCTAGTATCATGCTGCTACTTTCTCTTACTCTCTCTCTCTCTCTCTCTCTCTCTCTGTATCTATCTCTCTGTCTCTCCCTCTCTATCTATCTCTCTCTCTCTCTATGTATCTATCTCTCTTTCTCTCCCTCTCTATCTACTTCTCTCTCTCTCCTTTCCTCTCTATCCCTTTCTCACTCTCTTACTTTCTCTCTCTATCTCTCTCTCTCTCTCTCCTCCCTCTCTCTCTATGCATATAAGATAAGAGATAGACTTGATTGATCAAAAGAGAGGAAATTAAATATCTCTCTTTTTTGTCCACATTTGCACCATCATAAAGCTTAATTTTATCTCCCAACACTGATATGTTATGTATTGAAATAGTTAAATGTTGACTGATGGCCGGATGGCAGATAGGGACAACGGGCATTTCGTTAATCCATAAATGTGCGTCACTAATTAGACGATGAGACATAATTAAAATTTTAAGTTAGGCCTACAAATATGGACGCACTATGGTGAGAAAAAACATCGTACAGTCCGTGAAAAGTACGGCTTCACACCTCAAGGAATATAGCACAAAGGTAATTACTAAGGTCATTTCCTGTTTATATTTTTTTTTTAAACAAATTGAAATTTACTGTTAATTTATTTCTATCCTGAACCTTCCGATGTACAAAACCGTTGACCGCAATATCATTTTAGTTATTTTATTTTTTTACTCTGGTTTATCTATGTCTTCACTCGTGACATAAAAAGTGTTTCTCATATTTCAACATCAACTAATATCATTATCGTATTGGACTGCATAGAGCACAGTCCTTAACCACAGGAAGGCGATCAAAGGTCTGGTCTTTCTTAACCCTTCCACAGCGAGGTCTCCCTCTAACCAGCAGAAATATGCTAAATCTTTCTAAAAATCAAATGTTTTTATACCAGATAAATCAAGATTTCAGTGGAATAACAGATCACTGAAATTTTGATTTATCTGGTATAAGAACAGGCAAATATTGACGATTTTTTAGTCTTTAGCAGTGAAAGGGTTAACCTTGAGACCGGACCGAACTGGGACCAGTCCTTATAGTCCTTCGCATGGCTTAACCGTAGATTGGCGACCAGAAGAAACCATCGGATCGCCCGGGACTTGTGTGTACACATTATTAGCTTGAGGCATGGCCATTATGAAAATGAAATACACTTTGTTGTTGTTATTTTATTTATTTGTTTTTTCAAACAATAACAACAACAACGACAAGAAGAAATACATAAATATTTTGTACTTCTACACTACCATGCATGACGAAGAATCATGCCTTTGTTGTAGTTGATTTCATTCTACGGCAAATCCAATTTATCACACGATGTCCGACCCCGTGCAGCATCGTCTTCGCCTGACACGTGACCACACACCCACAACCATCATATCTTTGTTCACGTGTGCGGTGCGTGAGAGTGTGGGAGCCAGGTGTGGAAAACAAAATGAAAGTTGTCAATTTTAACCCTTTCACTGCTAAAGACACCAAAATCTTCAAGCCTTGCCGTTTCTTATACCATGTCAGTTTACTGAAATATGATTTATCAGGTATAAAAACACGTACATTCTCAAGATTTTGCATATTATTATTTCAGTTGGGTTCAAATCAGATCTCGATGTGAAAGGGTTAAAATAATAATTTGTTGATTTATATTAACTGTTGTTGTTGTTTGTTTGTTTTAACATCAATGATTAATCATTGTTTATGAATTATTGACAATTTGAATCGTGTATTTCAGTTAAAGCTTTTTTTTTTTTTTAATTTTCATTATCAAGTTATTAGCATTGCCTATGTCTAACACACACTGTGCTGCTGGGGTTTGTTCTCAAATACACACCACTGACAAGCAATTTGTCTTTTAAAAAGCGTCGTATTTGTGAGTGACTGTCATATTAGAATGTCTTTTTTTAGTTGGCAGAACGGATTGTTTCCAAGCGTACACCTAAACTACTCATGTTTAAAAATAGCTTTTATTTCGTACCTGCACTTCAGACCGTATTAATGAACCGATTTCGATTCGTATTAATGGCTTACAAGATTGCTCTTGGTATAACTTAGTTTCCTCATCTTCCCCATCTTCCTCCTTCTCATCCCCACCCCTGCACCCACCATTGAGCTGCAGTACCGTCTTGCTATGACTATTGTGACTGATAATTTTGCAAAATCAAGCTTGCTTCCGGCATCTGTTAGTCCCCAGAAAAGGTTCTTGTGGAGCTGTCAAGGCCACCATTATTTTCTCCAAGATATCTTCGTTTGTTCAGCGATGGTCCACGTTTAGTTTGGGGGGTTTTTGCATCCGTAAACAATCGTATTTGAACCGCTCGTGACTTGAACAACCTCAATGTTACTGTTAGACTCATACGACTTTTCCATGACCTTGTAAATTTCACCATTGCTATTTTTGTTCGATCTGGTGTGTTGGTTTCATCTTATATTAACCCTTTCACTGCGAGGTCTGATTCAAGTCCAACTGAATAATATGCAAAATCTTTAAGATGTATGTGTTCTTATACCAGATAAATCAAATTTTATTGAACTGACATATGCCAAAAGTCTGATTACCAAGGCTTTTGGCATGTGTGAGGTCACTGAAAACTGATTAATCTGGTATAAGAACAGGCAACTTTTGAGAATTTTGGTGGCCTTAGCAGTGAAAGGGTTAAAGATAAACCTATCTAACTCAATAGTATACTTAAATGTTGTTAATTCTTTCGATGGTTCATCTTCCGCTTTAATTTCGGAGACTGTTTTTTGTGTAACTGTTTACCATAGCCCAACATTGTTCTGTACGTACTCACAAACCGTATTACGATGTGTGGTTATAATCATAATAATAATTTTAAAAAAATAATAATGATAATAATAATAATCATCATCATAATGATAACAATGATAATGATAATAGTAATAATGATAAAAATCTTTATTGTCAAGAAAAAGGCAATTCGTGTTTTGTTTACAATGTTCTGCAGGACATGATGAATATGATGTACAAACAACTCACAACGTACTCACGCGATACACACAACAGTCGCTCACTCAGACACACACAATATACGGTACACGTCAGGTCATTACAGGAGAAAATGTACATACGCACACACGTGCGCACACTCACACACACACACACACACAATTACACACACAAGCACACACACACACAAACGCACACACACGTTTCTTCTTCTTCTTCTTCCAATTAACTGACTGACTCGGCTAATCCGAGTATTTCTGCCAGTACTCATTTTAACGTGGTCGATTACAGACCTCTCAAACTCTCAAAGCGTTTTTATTTCGATTTTTAATTCAATGCAATAACTTTTTAGGGCCTTTCTTAAAGTTATATCTATTATGAAGCTTATTTAAATTTCTGTACAATGTTATTGCTTCATGTACCAATCAGAGCTTACATACAATTTCTAATACTAATGCTGATATTAATCAGGATAATGTGAAAGCTTCAAATGCCAATCAGTATTTTTATACATACTTTCTAATACTGCCAATGCTGATGTTAATTCGGAGGTCTTTAAATGGAGTTGAGACTACTGATTGCTGATGGTATAAAAGTAGACTTCAATCTAATTGTCTTTTATTGGAGTTGAGACGACTGATTGCTGATGGTATAAAAGTAGAAAAAAAAGTAAGTCCTTTAGAGCCTCATGGCCCATGGACCCGGAGCTTATCCCGTTTTTGTAGCGTGAAGCGGACAAATGACAATGGCTGCCACCCTCTGGATAGGATGCTGGTCTGTCGCATTAAATTCCCCAAACCAAATTGTGGATTGGTACCCATTTTACACCTGGGTGGGGTGAGGCAATTGGAGTAAATTTTCTTGCCCAAGGAAAAACTGAAGTGCCGCTGGTAGGAATCGGCTTCAATATAATTGTGTTTTATTGGAGTTGAGACTACTGATTGATTGCTGATGGTAGAAAAGTAGACTTCAATCTAATTGTTCTACTTTTACGTTATCCAACATGTCTGAGTCATTGGTCGTTATGTTTCCGCGATGTCGTCCACAAAATAATGCATTGAATTGAAAGAACGGACGGTCAATAAATCGTTATGATTGGTTATGATTATGATTGAGGTTTTCCCTGATCTTCGTGGCCATCGTGTCAATGCTTTACAAGATTGCATTCGAGTGAATGGTGAAAGGATGCAGCCTTATCAAACGTCCATGCTTTCACCCAAGTCCTTTCGGAATTACTTTGGCAATGAGTCAGACATGGAATAAGACAGCAGTGTGGAGACGAGACAAAGTCAAAGAAGGCAGAAAAATGTCACCAAGAGGGGTATTCGAATCCAGGAGCTGCCACGCTACGCGTTCGGTCCATAGTTGCAAAGATACGTTCCGTGATTGGGTGAAACGTTGGAATGGGAAGGCATGGAACCCCAAACCAAACTGCTGCCACGTTACGCGTCATCACCTGGCTGCCAGCCAAAGACATTAGAAGAATTAGACCTTAGTGTTTCTTACCGTGACCGTCCGACCTATGCGACACAAAATGACATCAATAAAGGTCTTTGTTTGCGTACATGTATTGCATATCAGGACCCAAGATGGCGAACACTTGAGGTAATCGAATGATCGAGTCTTGCTCGCTTGGCTCCCAAAATGCTGTACGCACCGTTAAACACCACGAATAGAAAGTAGAAGGTCTTTATTTTATAATGTCTTTGCTGCTAGCACATCACATCGACCTAACAATCCACTACTCGATTACGAAAATAAAAAACAACAACAAAAACCCTCCCACGTTCTTTATAAGCACTAAACGGCTAGACTACACATCAGTCATTTTAAAAGATACAGAAACCAAAAGATACATATCCTTACAATAGATTACAACTGTGGCCAACACAACATGCCGATTTATGCCTTTCTTAAAAGGCTTGAAGTCAGGTTGGTATTAATGATGAAACGATTCATAAAACCCAAAATAGTTAGTCGAGCCTTAATCAAGCTAAATTTAGAATTAAGTCTCCGAGTATGCCTTTATATCGCGTCATGAAATATGTCCTTGTGGCCTAAACTGAGCTAAATTTAGAATTTAGCCTCTGACCAAAATCTAGTCTCGCGTCATGAAATCGGTCCCCGATGATTTGCGCACAAAAATGATAATTATTCTCATATTTGACCTGTCTGACCATTAGGAATTCAACTTCCATCACGTACTTACCAGTCTTGAACTCACCAAATTTTTTCACGTTTTGTTTCCTTCTGTTGCTTTGTCTTCACACCCCCATTCCAATCTACTCCCTAGATCCCTGCCAGACAATCGGTCTCTACCGGTACGCATCTGCGACTAGCTGTCGGGGCTTCTGGTCCTGTGAGAACCGAGTGTCCAGGGGTCAGTGCTGCCCTGCCCACAACTCCTTCCACCCGACACAAGGATGTGTGCCAGATCTCCTCTGTATGGACCCCTGTGGCCCAAAGGTCACGACAGGTAAAGAGGTCAAGGGGGTGGGATAGGACAACTTTTATCATTATTATTATCAACATTTCTTTATTATTGTTAAATTATTATTATTATTATCCTTATCATTATTATCATTATTTTTATTGTTATTATCATAACTATTATCAATTAATACTATTTTCATTATTATCATTATCATCATTATTTCAACCTACAAGGTGCCTTGTGAATTCTTAAGGGCTTGTACAGAGGTTACAGAATTATTCGGAGCTTATCAACAATGCCATGGTATTATGTAACACATATGCAGGTCATTTGATTTTGTTTTTGCTTAACCCTTTCAATGCTAAAGAGACCAAACTCTTCAATTTCGTATGTTCCTATACCAGTGAACGGACATATGCCTAAACCTTTAAACTCACGCTTTTGGCATATGTCAAATCACTCAAATCTGATTTATCTTGTATATGAACACGTACATTTTGCATATTACAGTTTGGGTTAGAATCAGACCTTGCTGTGAGGGGGTTAAAAGGGGGGAAAACCTTTTACATGGCTGGACTGAGGACACTAAGGACGAAGAAGATTTCCAAATGACTGACAAACAATACATCACAGTATGTAATAGACGAGTAGATGTGAGGAACAAAATGGATGGCCCCTACTAAGGAATTTAATGATGACAGTAAGGTGGTGAGCAAGCCCTGGGAATCACAAGAAATGAGACAAACTTGAGATATAGTAATGAAAGTAAGGTGGTGAGCAAGCGCTGGGAATCACAAGAAATGGACAAACTTGAGAGAGTATGCAGTGCAGAAACGAGACAAAGCCAGTGGTTAGCTCGCTGTCCGTGCTGCTGGCCAGGCGATGGGTGCCGTAGCTGGGTCCCGGGTTCGAACCCCACTCCGGAAAATGTTTTTCTGTTTTTTCTGTTT
>JAUEKZ010107428.1:0-15844 GCA_031471865.1 Melibe leonina | reverse complement strand
GAGGATGGGGGTATGGAAGGATGAGGGTAGGGGAGGATGGGGGTAGGGAAGGATGAGGGTAGGGGAGGATGGGGGTATGGAAGGATGAGGGTAGGGGAGGATGGGGGTAGGGAAGGATGAGGGTAGGGGAGGATGGGGGTAGGGAAGGATGAGGGTGGGAGAGGAAGGAATAGAGCAGGGGAGATTAAGGGGGTGGATTTTAAAGAGAGGTGGGGGGGGGGGGAGTAAACAAGTTAACATGCGTCACACCAAAATAAACGGAGGGATTTTATGAATTTCCTTGCCCAAGCAAAACAAAGTAAGAAAATAATTTATTTTTGTTTAAATCCGAGGTGCCTCTGGCAAGAATCGAACCATGTGTCCCCCCGGGAAATGTGCTGCCTCGCGACCAAATCAGTCAACGCGTCTCCGAAAACAGACAAGTAGAAATTATTCAATTCTATCTCTGCTTACGTGTAGCCGTCGGGGCAACCGGAAGTGCAGACGCCTGTTTCCGGGTCACACACGTCTGCTGGTAGTCGACAGTTGCACACTTGGGAACACCGATGACCAAATGTGCCGTCTCGACATGTCCACACCTGTTAGGAAGGTGGGAGGGGGGGCAACAAGGAAAGGGGGCATTGTCATTCGTACATGGCACAATACACACACGCATACACACATACACACAAACACAAGGTAACAATGACACATGATTAAAAGGGGTAGAATATGATAATAAATAATATAGCCTCTTATTATCTTGGCAAGTATTTCAGTTTAGAATAGAAATAAAACATTTTTTATCCCTTCTTTTCTTATCATGTCTTATATTGCCTCATCTCATCTCATCTCAGCACACCTTATGTTGTCCCATCTCATCCTTATACCACAATATCTTATCTCATATTAAATCACCTCGTCACCCTCACCTTAATCAATCTCTTCCAACCTCATCTTATCGCACCCTATCTCATCTTATTTCACCTAGTTCATCTCATCACAGCCCCCCCCCCCCCCTTCCACACACACACACACACATACAAACACATCGTGTGATATATCGAGTTCTGAGTGTCACCCTTTCGGTAAAGACTATGCGTTTGACGCCTGAAGCCTGAAATTCACTCTTTTGGCATGATATAGATGTCAGCTCACTAAAATCTGATTTATCTGGTGTAAGAACAGGCAAATTTTGAAGATTTTGGTGTCCTTAGTATTGAAAGGATTAAAGCATATAATTTAAAGTAAAGGAAAGCAATACTTTCCTGCAGGTCTTCAATGACGAATGCCGTGAGGGGGACCAGTCCCTGGGCTACCAACGTTAGCTGGGCGGCCGGGGCTGGGCACTCAAGCAGCAAGGAAGGGCAGTTGTGTCGCCCAAAACCGTCACTGTGGCTGTCACTGCGAGTTTGATATGAGTCCACGCACGGCAGTCCCTGAAGCCTCAGCCCTGTACCCGACTCGAGAAATGGATCCGAGTCCGACGTCGAGTCCCAGGAGTCCAGAGCCGTGTACACAGACAAATTGCTGAATAAAGTATGTGGTTGGAACACATTTTGGTTGAAGAAAACATAACGTTGGGCATGATGTTGATGATGATGATGATGAAGGATGATAATGATAATGGTGGTGGTGGTGGTGATGATGCTGATAATGATGCTGATGATGCTTATGGTGACGATGATAAAGATGATGATGACGATGGGGATGATGCTCATCAACCCCCCCCCCCTCCGGTCAAAAGACCCCAAAGGAAAACCCCGAATCAAACAGTATTTAGCACCCTATCACCCCATCACCAACCAATCAACAGTAGGTAACTTTCTAAAAACAAGCAAACCACACCGAAACCTACCGAAATCTACCAAAACATAACTTAACTAACTTAAACCAACCGACTAATAATCGAAACCTCCCAATTGCCTACCAACTGCAACCAACCCCAAGCATACCTTCACCCCCCCCCCCCCCCACCTCACTCCCAGGCCATTACATCCTTTGACACCCACCTGACCAAATGTGCACTTTGCGGGGACAGCTTGACAGTCACGTGACTGATCCGATAGGGGGCGCCCAGATCTATGGCCCAGGCGGCAGTCCACTGGAAACGTGGGTCGAAGGCGTGCGACAGTATGCCTGTGTTGCTACTAGTACTATTACTTGTCCCTGGTAGGGATAGGGCAGGCACCGTCTGTGGTATGAAGGCATGGGGGGGGGGAGGGGGTGAACTCAGTGTTAGGGAAGTGGGCAGAAGAGGGAAGAGGAAAACATGTGAGAGGAAGGTGAGAGAGGAAATAAAAGAGAGGGAGGATTAGGGGGGATGATAGTGAAGATGAGAGTGAGGAAGAGGGAGAGGAAGAGGGAGAGGAAGAGCCTGAGGGGTAAGAGGGTATGGGAAGAGGGGGAGGAAGTCCTTTAAAGCCTACTTGCCCATAGTCAGATCGTGTCCCGGTTTCTCTAGCGTGAAGCAGAGAAATGACCGTGGTTGCCATCCTCCTGATAGGATTCCGGTCTATCACAGATTACTTTCCCAAACCGACCTTGTATTTACCCATTATACACCTGGTCGGACAGAGGCAATTGAAGTAAATTTCCTTGTCCCAACCACGGCCGATCCCAAATCCACATGTAGCCTGACAATCGCCTACCCACACACACAATCCCTTACCAACACACATAATCCCTTACCAACACACACAATCCCCTACCCCACCCACACAATCCCCTACCCCACCCACACGCACACAAAACCCCCACACACACCCACACACACTTACATATCCACCACCGTCACCCCCCCCCCCCCCGCCACACCCTCATACGCACATCCATACACACCTACCCATCGTTTCTTATAGACGTTTGACGTCATAATGACAACGTGCCCGCAATCCAATGAGTAATGTCCACCTTTTTCCCCTCCCACAAACACCATAACACAAATTGTGTGTGTTAGTAAAGTACTGTCCTTGATTGTTGTGAGTATTTTGCCCCAACGCATACCGCCCATTATGAAAAGTCCACTCACTTCCTCCATAGTCCCTGCCACACGCGTGACAGTCACCTGCTCCCCCTTCGACAAATCAGCCTGGCCACAGTTCTCCCCCTTGTAACCGGGCAGACAGTGCGAGTCCCGGCATCTTCCGGTCACCGGGTGGCAGGGGAGTTCCCGACATTGGCAAGCTACTCGGCACCACGGCCCGTAGAACCCTGGGTGGCAGGTCCACAGGTGAGCGCGGCACAACGTCACTACCTCTTCCTCATTGTCGCCTGGGGTGTACACGATGAGATATAATTGTACTAGCTAGTATTGAATAGGCAGCAACGTAACTAGCTGCTCCTCTCTGTTTAATAGATAAGAGAAGCGGTGTACATGAAAGTAATGATAAGCACTGGGAGAGAAAATGCCAACGTTTTGACAAAAAATGGGAATAAAACTTGGGAATTCCAAATCCAGTCGACTTGAGCCGAATGTAGATTTGTAAAAACGTCCTGGACGTTACAGTAGCATCATTCGTATTAATATCATTATCATTATTATCATTACTATTGTTATCAATAATATTATCATTATCATTTCAATATTATCATTAGCCATTACGTACTAACCCAACATTTGACCCCATGGTCCGACATCATCCACGCTTCTGTTGCTGCTTTTGCTGCTACTATTGTTGTTGTTGCCGTGGGCTGTGATGGTCAGTCTGACACTCTGTCCGTGCAAGCCACGCTGCCGACACGCGTACTCTGTCACCGAGACGTCCAGCAAAGACTCCACACAAGGCTTGTCATCCACCATCACCCGCAACATTTTGGCCGAACCGGGCCGATCGTCTGTGACAATCACTTTGAAACCTATCAGGTGAACGACCCGTGGAAACTGCCATTCCATCCATACGGTGTGTCCTTGGAGAGATTCCGAAAAGGGGAGGGTGACACAGGATTTGGCCATCTCTCTGTGCGAGGAGGACCAGGAGACGGATGAAGCCTCCTTGGTGAGATCGAGGTAAAAACCCCTGGCGCTCCTCTCCACCGACTTGAAGTGGCAGTCGGCATAGCGGTCATGTTCGGAACTCCGGCAGCCGTTGTCGCACACGCCCTTCTTCCCTGTACAAGGAAGGTTGTCGCGGCATTTACAGTCTAGAGAACAAGACAGCCCGTAGCGGTGGTGGCAGTTTTGGTCGCATTCATATCCCGTGGTCCCAGGAGGACAAACGAGAACCTGGATACGGCAGACGGTTCCTTCCGTGAATGTCACAGACACTGTCCGCGCCTCTCGTGCCTTTGACTTGTAAACGTTCATAGACACGGTTGTGCCACTGACATCATATTCGCCTTCTGTTGGTTCCACGCACACGGAATTGTCGATACAGATTGTAAACGGTAAATTGTTTTTAATCAGAGTTTCGTTCGTTGTCGAAATAACAATTGTTTGTAACACGTACGTTCGTTGTAAGTCAAATGTATACCCGTGTAGAACATCCTTGGCACGGGCGAACGTTCGGCAGTCTGTCCAGAAGGTCGGGTTGTTTTGGAAGTGGGACACAGATCGCTGTTCTCCCCTCACAGTCGTCCAGTAGACGGATGGTTTGGACCATGCCACGTCATACAGCTGGTCGTGTGCCAGGGACTGCAAGGCGTGGGTCACAGCCTGCACAATCAGAAATAATCTCAGTACAGCGCTCATGGAGAAAATAAGTCATTTTACCATCAATGGATCAGCTACGCGGGCTGTCAGATTTAATACAGCTAACAAATTATCTTAATCAAATTAAGTGCCATAGGAAGTTGACTCCAAGCGGAAATTAAGTTTGATCAATAAGAAACTTGCACAAATTTATGCGAATTGCTGATGTCGCATGAAAAGGTGTGCATCATGGGAATCATAAATAAAATGGCCATGATACATTTATCGTGCATTCTATCTCAGTCAAACTGAGTGGATAGACGGGACTAACATCTTTCCCTGTTTGTTATAAGCGATTCCTGTTATCTTCTTCTTCTTCAAGTTAACTGATTGATTAGGCTTGGGGTCTCAGAACGCTCGTGCAAAAATGATGCATTCTGCTTGGCTCTCTGCAGTGCTTATTCCATGCAAACAGTCACAGGTGTTTTGGTTGAGACAAATTTTGAATATTTTTAAAGATCGAAAGCAAGCTCATGAACTGTAGGATACCTGCTCTATCCGAGTCTACGCAAGTCGCTATATTATAAAGGTTTTATATTACTTAAACTTAAAGAAAAAAGAAAGACAGAGATTTGATTTATCACTATTAAATGAAAGTTCTTGTTATAACAAAGGCTGTTGTAAACAGACTACGCTAGATAGAAATTTGTTAAGTGAAAATAGTCGTGAGTGGTCATTCCAAAGCCCGCCTGTATGCATTGACCCTCCTCTCAATATCGATTGTCTGATTGGTTGATTGTTGCCTGTCTACCACCGTAACACTAACACAATCCAGGTCAAAAATATCAAAAGCGGAGCTCTCTAGAAAAGTGAACGTGCTACCACACAGAGATAAATGGATGGCTCACTCATGTATCTCATGGGGTCATCCAGTCACAGTATACTGACACCGGGTCAACAGGTCTTAACACTGTTTCCGAAATGCGGAGTGCCTATCGAACAGCTGCTAAAATGCCATTTTTTAAGACGTATTAGGTATGGCAAAGGGCCAGGTGGTTCGGTCACCAAGTCAGCCATCACACACACACACTCTCACACACACACACACACATACACACACAAACACACAAACACACACACACACACATACACACTCATAACTTCATTATTATTTTTTTCGATGATCGGTGTGTCGTAATGTTTACTACGATACCAACATTAGTTTCTAACCGAATTTCTTTTACTAAAGACATGTTTTACCAGTTTGTATTAATTGCACAATGTCCCAATAACTGGGTGTAGTTATTGTTGTGCGTATTGTCCGAAAAATCACAGCCTGCCCCGAATTTGAGGCGGACACCCTACCAATAATAATTCATTGAGCTCAGTCTGCTTCGAGTTAAAGATATCTACCTGGCCTTGGCTCAAATATCGTCCCAATATCCCAATGCATGAGACTACACAATGGGAAATGCAGGCTACAATTACTTCCCGCTATCTAAATGGATCTTGTAGCTTAAACGCCGCAACTTTGTCACATGCTTTGTTTGATCGTAGGAAATCATGATTATTTCGATTTCTTGCTAATCAGCTTATTATACTGTGGGTATTGACTTGAAAGGAATTTGACGGACCGTGGCAATGTCTTTGAGTTGTGCATTGGTTTTCCACTGTGATATAAGTCTGTGTGTAATCCTGGCGTGAGGGTGTAATATGGAGATTAGTGTGACTGTGTGTGTTTTATGTACATGTGTGTGTGTGTGTGTGTGTGAGAGAGAGAGAGAAAGAGATAGAGAGAGAGAGAGAGAGACAGAGTGTGTGTCTGTATGTGTTTTGTATGCGTGTGTTTTGAGTATTTCAATGTGTGTATGTGTGTTTGTATTAGATAAAAAGAATGTGTGTTTAGCACGTCCAATAATAGATTGGTACGAATAGATCTTTATCTATTACTTTATGAATGTGTGTTTGTATGATTACATGTAACTATGTGTTTGTTGTGTTTTTGTGTGGGTGTAAGTTACAAAACTTATAGTTAGACATAAATGAACGGCACAGAGAAAGGGTGTGTTTGTGTATGTGTGTGTGTGTGTGTGTGTGAGAGAGAGAGAGAGAGAGAGAGAGGGGGGGGAGAGAGAGAGAGAGAAGTGATCTCGTTAATTGCAGACACTAAAGGATTGAATGCTCTAACTTGTTCCAATTAGGGCTTAAGTTTTAGTAGTCGGGCACCGGACAGCATAAGGCGTGTGACACACAGGGAAGGTGGCGATACTAAACCTTCATTAGTTACGAGTCAGTTGTGAGAGAGTAACTTTTCCTTTGCTGATCTTTTTTTGGGCTGGTTGGAGCACCCACGGTTTTGGCCCGTTGCGCGGATTCTGACACTAGGAGTATCAACTTCAAGTAAGTGACTTCTTGTAGTGTTGTAAGTTGTGTAGGTACTTATTATAATGTCAGTTAAATAAAGCAACTCCCGGAATCTCAAACAGAGAAAAGGGGTTAACGTTAAAGTAGGCAAGTAAGAAACAAAGACAAACAAAAAAAAAGACTTCTACGTTTTGGCCTAAGGCTTAACGGCCTTCTTCGGGAAAAAAGACATGCAAGTTTGAAACAAGAAAACGGAAAAAAGCGGAAGAAAAAAGCGATTCAGCTTTTATCCATGGACCTGTAGATTCGAGAACAATAGCTCTCAACAGCATTTTATCTTCTTTGAAATGCATAGATTCATAATCGAGTAATCTATTATAATTTAAAATAATGTTTAAGTTTGTTACGTTCATAGAATACATCTTCCAAATATTTGATTGTTGCGAGAATATCTATATAAGTCGTCAATCTACCCATCTACACATTGAATGTCCTTTTTTATTCTATAAATGTTAACCTGTTAATTGTTAACCCTTTCACTTCAGGATCTATTTCCAACCAAACAGAATCAGGACCTTTGAAATTTACATGTTTTAATACCAGATAAATCAGATTCATTGAACTGGCATGTGCCAAAAGCGTATGTAACTGAAATCTATTATTTTTAAATCTGGTATAAGGACAAGCAAATCTTGAAATTGTCGACGTATTTAATGAGCTTAAGAATTATCCTCAGCATTGAAACGGTCCAGTTTCCAAATCTTTCACCATGGCATCTACCTGCGGTTATGTTGTTTTCCTCACAGATTTTATTCTTCCCAAACACGTCTCTAAAAACTTAAGAATCCTAAAGATCCTTTGTGTTTGACGTCATAATTACAAAGCCAAATGAGCACTAGTGACCTTCTCTCCTGTCTCTCTCTCTCTCTCTTTCTCTCTCTCTCTATTTCTCTCTTTCTCTTTCTCTCTCTCTTTCTCTCTCTCTATTTCTCTCTTTCTCTTTCTCTCTCTCTTTCTCTCTTTCTTCTCTCTCTCTTTCTCTCTCTCTCTCTTTCTCTCTCTCTATTTCTCTCTCTCTCTCTTGCTCTCTCTCTATTTCTCACTCCATGTCCAGCTCTCCTTTTTTCGCTTTGTTTATATCCTCCCTGTTAGCAAGAGAAGGTAATTGTAAATGTTCTTGTTAATTAAAGATAATGAATATAACGGAGTTTCATAAATCCTTAGATGCCCACTGTTCCCCTTTGCGTTGTAGTTGTATATTTTAGTAATGATTCAATACAAAACCGAAAAGTACTTATGAAAATGACGCATATTCAATAAACTCTCGGTGCGCAATTAATTATTTACTATGCACTTTCTCGTCCCGTCACAAAACAAACAAAATCAAATGGTGGCAAAAATCGAAAGGCTTTTGGTGTTAATTTTGTTTTGCTGAATATCTCCTCTCCAAGACCAAATATCTGACAAATTTCACCTTCTTGCACTGTGACCATACACTAGCCTAATATTAGGATAATTTACATATACATTTCAGTTTCAAAATCAATCGGGAGCGACCATGAGGCGTCGCAGTGACACATACACACAACGCACACACACGCACAGTTTCTCTTATATATATATAGATTACCATTGTCATTATTATTACTATTATTATTATCATCATTATTGGGATTTTTTTATTATCATATTTTATTTTTCAAGTGATCCAAAGGATAATTTGTGCATGTCGAAAATTTTATTCATCAGCTTTCATGGGCGTGTACAGATATTTTTGAAAATCATTTTGATATGAATGATATTTTCGTAAATAAGTTTATGTGGCAACAACTTCTCGTTCTTTTTTTAAACGAGAAAGTTACACAGAGGCCAAAAAAATGTTGTATGGAAATATCAAAGGAGCAACATCAAAATTGTCTTGTTCTTAAATACTCAGCACATCTGGCTGATCCCCTGCTCGCTTTCATCTTGATCCAAAGCTTCTATCCTAGCTCTGTGATTGGTAATGCATGGCTGCAGGGACGTATCACAGTCATGTTCCATCGATTCATTAATTGAATCGTGACATAGCTCTGGGCCAAGACATTGCATGATGTGATATTTATTATAAGGGTATGGATCAGAAAAGAAAACAAAGGGTTTTATTTATTCTTTATTGCAAAGATCGTTTCTAAAAAATCTAGATAGATCATTCATTTGACGTGTGTTGACCCCTTGGAATGCTAAGATTGATTCTCAAACTACTGACTTAGATGTATCGATATATTCAATACATTTAATGTCTGATCTACTCAATAAATAAGATTTCAGTGAATTGACATACCAAAAGCATGAAAGTCAGGCGTTTAGCATATGTCCGTCCATTGAAATCTGAATTATCTATATCTGTAAAAGAAACTGTGTGTGTGTGTGTGTGTATGTGTGTGTGTGTGTGTGTGTGTGTGTGTGTGTGTGTGTGTGTGTGTGTCTTACTGCGACGCCTCCTTGGTGCTCCCGATCGATTTGGAAACGGAAATCTATATGTAAACAAAGCAAGAAGGTGAAATTTGTCGGATATTTGGTCTTGGAGAGGAGATATTCAAGAAAAAAAAATTTTCACCCAAAAAGCCTTTCGATTTTCCGCCACCATTCAATTTCTGCTTGTTTAGTGATGGGACGTGGAATTGCACATTAAAATAATTGCACATTAAAAGCGTATTGATAAATGCGCGTTCAGTCATCATTGGTAAGTAGAGTTAATAATAATAAATCATGGGAGCCAACCTCTTTGATTGGAACTGACTGAATCGAGGCTCGAATGTTTCAAGTTCACCATTTTGCCACATGCTCTATGTAGATATACGTTCATGATTAAAGAAAAGGCACAACCAATAGTGGGTGTCTGTTATTCTACTATACTTTCAGCGAAGCGGTAACGGGGTTGCTAGTCTTGTATAAGAACAAGTAAATTTGTATTATTTTACATATTCTGTATGGTTGGAGGCAGATTCCACTGTGAAAGGGATAAAAAGCTGACATACAGCATGGTGCACACCAAGGAAACAATGACTTCTATCGGGAATTCTCTGGACCGTTCGCCACAGCACCCATTTTAGGAGCTAATGTGCGAGGTCAAATCATTCCCGATAAATGTCCTTTTCCTTAAAGGTGCACGCAACTAAGACATTAGAAGAGTTAGATCTTAGTGTTTGGTCACGTGCCGGTCCGACCTAGGAGACACAAACTGGCGTCAAATAAGGGAATTGTTTACGTACATGATTTATTCCATTTGAGGAGCCAAGATGGCGGACACTTGAGGTAATCGAATGATCGTGTCTCACTTGGCTCCCGATATGCGGTACGCACCATTAGGCACCGCAAATAGAAAGTCTAAGGTCTATCTATATTTTCTAATGTTTGGCACGCACACACACACAAACACACAAACACATACAAATAACACACACTCACTTACACACACACGCCATACATACACAACTGCCAACCGACCTACCAGTTCTAGAGCGGACGCTCTACCTTTGAGCTACGTAGCCAGTGATTGAGTACTCGAGAGCGGCTAAAATGCCGATTTAACCCTTTCACCGCTAAGGACATCTAACTCTTCAAGATTTGTCTGTTCTTATACCAGATAAAGCAGATCTGAAATTCTGGCTTTTGGCATATAATATGTCAGTTCATTGAAATCTGATTCATATGATATAAGATCACATACATTTTCATGATCTTGCATAGGTCTATTTCAGTTGGGTTATAATCAGATCTCGCTATTAAAGAGTTAACATCATAGGCCATGTGTGAAGCGGCCGAGGTTCGAACCGCGTGCCTACCGATTCCCAGCTGGGCGCTCTGCCATTGAACTACGGAGTCAGTGATGAAGTAATCGATAGCTGATCACGCTTCGCGTTTATTGGGCTATTCATCGAAGGATGTTGCCATTCGTGATTACGATACAATAAGCCTGTTGATTACAATGTAGCATTGAAGGTTATTGTTATTGATGGTTTTGTGTTTCTCGCACCGATGAAAGTAACCCAATCATCAGCATATCAGAGTTCTGGGCCAATCTTTAACTTATCACTCG
Source organism: Melibe leonina (assembly GCA_031471865.1). Taxonomy (NCBI): domain Eukaryota; kingdom Metazoa; phylum Mollusca; class Gastropoda; order Nudibranchia; family Dendronotidae; genus Melibe; species Melibe leonina. Next base: position 4,790 of record JAUEKZ010107428.1, on the reverse strand, counting down.
CATGGGGCATCCGGGTCATATCATTACCATGACTCGTGTGTGCAATATCGATGAATCACACACTAGAATAATATGTAAAAAAAAATATTAAAAAATAAATTTAAAGAGGGAGGGGGGGGGTAGCGGCAGCAAAATAGCATGTGGTGACTATGACGTCGAAAGCAATAAGACTATACAATGATACAAATTAGGTCGGATTTGTTGTTTCTATAGTTCCCTCCCTTTTGAGTTATCAAGAGTTGCCTTCCTTTTCTTCTTTTGTCTCCACCCTAGCAATGGCGTCCATCTTAATGCAGCCCATGTCCACCAAAAACCGGAAGATGGTTGGATGGGACACGCCCACTATCATCGTGAGGAACACAAGCAGAGATGAGGATGATGAGATGGATGGGGAGGATGGGGCAGATGGCGACGCCTCTACAAAAAAATTGCTGGACAAGGCGTTCTCTTACACCAGAAAGAGTAGGTGAGTATTAATCGTTCGTGCTGGGGGTCGGGGTGGGAGAGGGGTTGTGGGAGGATGTATGTGGGTGAAGTGTTTGTATGTGTAGGGGTGGGGGATTTCTCTTACACAAACATACATGGATGCGCCACCATATTATACATACCCTCAAAATAGGGCTGCCTTGGCCAAGTTTGAGTAAATAACTTTAAAAATTGATAGATAGTTGACATATTCCAGTCAATAGTTTCATGGGGGAAATAAATGCAAGTAATTGAATACATTGTTGTTGTTTTCGATCAGAAAACCATAAAATGTGCTTTCTAGTTGGTGTAATGAAAAAATGAAAATGATTAAAGGAAAAGCTCTAGAAAATATAGAGAGTGATGGTGAAGACGAATTTGGTTTAATGAACATTTATTAACAAAAACCCATGTTTCCGAACGGGTTATAGACTGCATGCGTTTGACGTCATAAAGGCAACATGTCCACAACCAAGTGTGTAATGCTCACCTTTTCCCTTCCCAATAACACCATTACGCAATTGTGTGTGTTAGTTCAGATTTGGTGGGGGGGGTGCGATGGTTTGGATGGATTTGGTGGTGGGTGGGTGGTTGGTTGGTGGCACCAATATCTGGTCTACACCGACCCCAAAACCAAGTCATACGGAACCACTGATTCCTGATTGATAAAGGCAATAATATTGTTGTCAATCACCATTTCGGGTGCCATTGCTTATTCCTTTGTGATCATAGATCGATATGATCGGCTTCTGTGCATCGATCCGGTAATCTGATAGGTTTGTGGTTTATGGTCGCTCCTTTTCAATTGAAAATCACAGAATCAATGACATAGATAAAGGGTTTAAAGATATTGTGAAAGACCTCTTTACAACAACGCTACTGTATCATAAGGGAGGCGCAGTGGCCGAAAAATGTGACACGCTCGATTGCTGTTCGATATTGAGGCGTAGGATGAACTGTTCGAAATTGAGGCCTTCTATACCATATATCACACTTACTGTTGCTGCACTCGTAACGAAAACAACAATGGATGTGTGCGTTGCATGTCATCTTTGGGAGGCATACTCATAAAGCCAAACATTACAGTCTGGCGTGTGAACGAAGTGAGAAAGAGAAAAAAGGGGGTGGGGTAAAAAAACTGATCAAGAATGCAATGCCATGAGGGGGTGGGGGGTTGGAGCGATGACAGCGGGGAGGGGGGGGAGAAAGGGACATTGTTAAAAGATTTAATGAGAGGGTGAGAGTATTGTTAAATGAGTAAATTATGTGAGGTAGGCTTGAGGGATGGGAGGAGCAAGGCAATTGTTCAAGTAGGCATTGTGAGGGAGGGGAGGAGAGAAGGGGGAGGAGGGAGGGAGATGTTGGGGTTGTTCAAAGAAGGAGAGGGAGGGGCAGTGACTGTTTAAAGAAGGAGGGAGGGAGGAACATGTACTGTTCAAGGGGGCAGGGAGGGGTAAGGATATAATTCAGGGAGGAAGTGAAAGAGAGAGGGAGGGAGCAGCAATGAACTGTTTTACAATAAGTCATGGTCGTTGCAATGTGAACGTATCCACGGCTAGATATTAGACCAAGCCAAGGCAGAGATCTCTAGACAAGTCATCATGCTGCCAATCTGAGAAGAAAAAAACCGGAGAACTTAACCTTATTATATGATCTTATCCAGTCACAGATGACTGACAATGGGGATGACCAAACTTAGCACGGTTCCCATATAATGCCGAGCTCTAGGCGGGAAAGGTAGCTGCTAAAAGGGCCGTTCTTTATATATAAATATAACACGTCTTAGGCACGATTGACCGGGGTTTAAACCACCCAGATACACTGGTTCCGAAGCTGACGCTCTAACCAGTAAGCTACTAACTGTGCGGGTGACTTGCTCTGAGAAATCCCAATGAAATATTGACTAGATACACGGGTTTCTAGTTTATGGTCTGTTCGGACACTCGTTGACTGAAGGGCAGAGCCGTGCCGACGAACGGGCGGACAGAATCACAGAATCAAATCAGCTGCCACTTAAAGACACAATGGCCCTCTCCCCTGGTAATACCGATTTTAAAAAAAAGTCTCGCTTCGCCCTTTGTGCTTTACCACAATAGGTGGGAAAAGGGAGGAAGGGGTGGGGAGGGTTATATCGATAAACGTCACGTTTGGAAATGCCTTGCGGTCACGGAGAGAGGGTGTTATGCCTGATCCTCTGTTATGGATACTGAGTTATTGTGTAGGTGTGAACGTGTGTACAACAATATATGTATTATGTGTGCTTTTTTATTAGATCCATACATGACAATTCGCTGGAATGTAAACACTCGAGTCCTGCCGGATGAAAGTTTTGTAAGTAATGCTAGTGTCTTACAATGTATAGATAGACCTTATTGCATTTGTCACAACATGTTTTCATTTTACCATCAATAAATTGTGACCATTTAAAAAAATATATTGCTCCCTAAAGTATAACATCATTTCATTACAATACCTGCATTATTGTGAGTACTTTTTGACTTGATGCATTCGGTTTTTTTTTTTTTTTAAACGACGTCTCTGGTATTTGATTCTTTCATAATTTTATTTCTCTAAACTACACGAAAGGCGGGTAGACCCTCATATTTTTCTCAGAGAAAGACAATCTATTCATTTTTTCATTTTGATAGGGATGGTTCGAGAATAATTGAATCTTAGTTTTGTCTGGCTAACTCTGGTTTCTTTTGGTTTTGAATTCATGGGGAGTGGTCTAAAAACGATTTAACATTCATGTCTTTGAATATTTTTGATAGGTTGTTGTCTGTTTATCTCCCTTTTTACACCTCGTAAGGTCATATCAAAGGCGGAGATCTCTAGACAAATTAGCATGCTGCTACTAACACACAAGAGGCTCACATGAATATCTCCTCCAGTTATATTGTGCTGACACCGGGCCAACGCACATTGGCAATGTTCCTTATGGGCCAAATGCCTGGCCTGCCAGCTGCTTAAATGCCGATTTTAGTTAACGTCTAAGTTATGACACGGTCCGGATTCGAACCCTCGACCAACAAGTTCCTAATGGGACGCTCTTTCTATTGAACAATTTTTATAGTGTTGTTGCCGGGTTGGACAATCTACTTTTTACATTACAATGGCGCCATCAAGGGATGATTAAAAAGTGTGCTAGGATTTGTCTGAACTCTGGAAAGATAAAAGTAAAGAATATAGCGAGAGCGAGAGAGAGAGAGAGAGAGAGAGAGAGAGAGAGAGAGAAAGCAGCTGTTTGTGACGATCTGCCTCAGAGATACAGGGAATTGTGTGCAAATGCCACAAAAGACAAAAGAAGAAATCTAAAAAAAAAGAAAAGTAAATCAAGCGGAAGAGTTTCCGAAGAAAAACAATAAAATAATTTTGGCATTCTAAATTGTTACACGAATCGTAGAGTAATGAACCAAATTATTTCATATTTTTTTGTTGCTAAGGGACGGAGATTAATTTGATTATCTTTTATCTAAAACTCGTGAGGCGTTATATAAGTAAACATACTGACAGACGTTCAATAACCATTCGATTTTTGGTAAATGGGAACACATTCGAAGACCTTAAAGTCATTTTTCCTGAAGCCATTGCACATATTGTAATGGAGACGTGCAGTGCCCCAAGCAAGTGTTTGCTGTCATACATAAAAGCTACAGCAAGAACCAACGCTGTTTGTCCGTCCATTACACACTCTTGGCACAAAATAATGTTTGACAAAGGCATTTGAGCGCGTGTGGGAGGGGGGGGGGAGGGGGAGGGCAAACATCAAATTGTCCAAAAAAAATGGATAAAAAATTGTTTGACAATACCAATTCGAGCATGCATGAGGCACATGATAGACGTTACTATACATTCTTTGTGCGGTCTGTATGGAGGCTGTGGATAAGAGCTCTTAAGTATGACCCTGACAGCCGGGCTTCTAGCAACAGACCTACCGGTTCGTATAGCTGTACCGATTGTGTTGTGTAAAATACACACAACAACGGCCACTATTCACTATTGTATACTAGCACACAAAATTATGTGATGTTATGATTCAGAAGAAATAAAAACTATAAATTATTAACGAATATTTGCAGAATGTAAACGTTTTGCATCCATGACGTAAAATATAATGAGTCTATTGACCAACGGAGTTAGCTTTCTCTGAAATCATCTAATCGACCCTCTCTCTCTCTCTCTCTCTCTCTCTCTCTCTGTGTGTGTGTGTGTGTGTGTGTGTGTGTAATACACAGTGTATATATATATATTTGTATTCTTACCCTTCTTGACCTCTCAGCTGCTTTCGATACGATCGACCATGATACTCTTATAAAAAGACTAAA
>JAUEKZ010107318.1:0-15844 GCA_031471865.1 Melibe leonina | reverse complement strand
AAATGCAAAAGTATCCGAGAACACAAAGCGCAAAAAAATTGGACATTTTGGGCAAACGATTGGCCTTTGAATGAATGAGCAACGTTAAAGAAGAACAAAAAATGAACACAAAATAGTCTTACTCTGATCACAAGGGTACAACCATTTAATGTTTCAGAATTATTTATGGGCACTTACTTCGTCTGTCAACTTCTGGAAATATATATATTATCATTATTGCAATTATTATTACAACCATTCATATTTATAATGACAATGATAATAATAACTATAACAAAAAAAGTAATAATAATCAGAAGAAGAAGAAGAAGAAGAAGAAGAAGGAAAAATAACAAGAAGAAGAAGAACAAGAACAACAATAACAACAACGACAAGATGGAAAACAAACATGATCAGATTAATTATGATGATTAAAGTAATAATCATCATGAATGATAATATTGATATCCATATTGATATTTATATTTATAACAGCATCTTGTGGAACTTATGAGAAGAAGATTAAAACCCACATAAGTATGAATTAAAATGGCCTCGGGTTTTTACAATAATTGATATCTATCTAAATGTCAACCAACCCTTGTCGTGGTCCTCGAATATCACAAAATCACTCATACCGATATGAGCTACCAAGTCACCACCATAGATAATAGAATGTCTATGGTCCCCACCCAGCATACAACACAATTCCATTTTTTTATTTTTTTTTCCAATTCCAATTTGTAGCCGTGTATCGCCCTTTTGTGAAAACTTTGTTCAATCCAGTATTGAGAGAAAAATATCTGGGGCATGGACTAGGATGATTGACCGGTGGAGGCAAAAATGTAGAAGGTTTAATTTCATATCATATTATTATAAACATAATTTGGCATATAATCTGTCTACTGAAATGTTATTTATCTGATATCAGAACGTGCATGTTTTAAAGGATTTGCATAATATTTAAGTTGGGTTAGAATCAAACCCCGCTGTGAAAGGGTTAACAGTCTTAGCACTGTTCCCATCATGCAGCGGCCTGGTTTGGGGTGATGCCTCCCCGCTCTAGAACACTCCCTATACCACAGCTAGCTAGGGAATCGGTGGTAACCCTTTCACAGTGAGGCCCGATCCTAAACGAACAGAAATATCAAAATGCAAAACCTTCAAATGTACAAGTTCTTATACCAGATACATTTTTAATCAGATTGCAATGATCTGACGTATCCCAAGTTAATAATTTTAAGCTATTGGCATAATATGTTAATTCATTGAAATGTAATTTATCTGGTATAAGAACGAAAAAAATATTTAACGTTTTAATCTAGTCAGCAGTAGATTAAGAAAGAATCTGATCATCAGAAGAGTTAGTTAGTTTGCATTTTCATATAATATGAAAAAATAAATATATCAAATATTATGTAGTCCTTGAGTTGTACATAACATAGTAAGCCCCCCATAAAAACCCTCAGCACGCACTGATTTTATGTAGCATTCAATATCCTACATTGATGGATGCTGATTGGTGCAGGCAAATGGAAAGGAAGGTTTATTTCCGGAAGTAATAAGACACCATCATACCAGCCAATAGATTGGGTTGCCGGCGGACACAGGAAGTCTCTTATGTACTGGCTTGAAAGGGTTCAAGAGGGCGAGAGTGTGCCAGACACCCACTGTGCGATGTGGCCCAATACTTAGAGCACTTGCCTCGGAACCGGTAGATAAGCGGTTCCAATCCCGGCCGTTCCATACCTAAAATGTTAACCCTTTCACAGCAAAGTCTGTCTCTAACTCAGCTGAAATGGTATGCAAGATATTGAAAAAGCACGCGTTCTAATACCAGATAAATCGGATTTCAGTCATTTGATTTATCTAGTGTAAACATGTTTTTTGTCCTTAGCATTGAAAGGGTTAACATTGGCATTTTAGCAGCTTTCTCGCCAGGCGCTCAGTGTTTTGGGAACAGGGATAATTATACTGGATGGCCGGGTGTAAGCATACAGTGACAGAAACTTTATCGAATGACACCCACCCACCCACCTACCCACCCACACACAAACAGACACACACCCACACCCACACATACACACACCCTCACACACCCACCCACCCACCTACCCAACCACCCACACACACACACCCATCCAACCACACACACACACATACACACCCACACACCCACCTACACACCCACACACACACACACACACACACCCACACACACACACACACACACTGTCTGTGTGGCACGACGTTGACTTGACTAAAGAGCATCTCCTTGGATATTAACCCTAACCCTATTGTCTGAACCTCTTTCACAGCGGAGTACATTTTCTAAACAAACAGAACATGCAAAATCTTCAAAGTTAATGTCTCTTATACCAAATAAATCAAATTTCTATGAACTGACCTGCATTTCAGGCATATAATAATAATCAGTTCACTGAAATCTGAATCTTGTACTTGTATGTAAAATTAAATGGCAAATCGTAGATATTTTGATGCCTCGTGAGTAGATTGATTTTTAGAAAATGTTAGCATTGAATGGGTTAAACAGACTTCGTCGAACCAATCAGCCATTCAGCGGAAGAGCACCTAGTCAAATAAGTCAGTGATTTGGGAAAAATTGATTTTATGGGATCGATTTTTTTTCTTTTCTTTTTTTTTTTCATACATAAAACTCAAATTTCTTTTATATATATACGTTATGGAAATAGGAAGTCGTGACTGATTGGTTATATTTGATCTTGAACGAATCTCATTTGGTACCGAGATTAGCATATAAATAGAATTAATGGATGATAAGAGTACAATGGTATAGCTTGAGGGTTCAAGGGATTTAGTCGGAGTGTCTAGGTTGGGGTGGGGGTGGGGGAGGGAAGGGGTTGTGGAGATGGAGGGGGAGAGGTTAAAAGTGGGGAAGGATGGAACGGAATTGGGGGAAAGGGAGGGATGGTGGAGTGAGGAAAGAGTTTGGGAGTGAGGAGAGGGGAGGGAGTTGTGGAGAGGAGAGGGAGAAGAGGTTGGGAGTGCGGAGGGAGGGAAGGGCGTGGGGTAGGGAAGGGAGTCGTGGAGAGCAGAGGGAGAAGAGGTTGGGAGTGGGGAGAGAGCGGGGGAGTCGTGGAGAGGAGAGAGGAGGGAGTGGATGATGGGAGTGGATGATGGGAGTGGATGGTGGGAGTGGATGATGGGAGTGGATAATGGGAGTGGATGGTGGGAGTGGATGATGGGAGTGGATGATGGGAGTGGATGATGCAGGGGGGAAATACGGGAGTGGGAAGACGGAAGGAAGTCGTGAAGAGGGGAGAGGATGGAGTGGGTGATGGAAGGGGATGGTGAAGTTGGGGTATTGAGGAGGTGGAGGAGTGGGGAAGGGGGAGGGAGTCGAGGAGAGGGGAGTGGGAGGAGGGAGTGGGGGAAGGGAAGGGGGTAGTGGAATTGGGGTATTGAGGAAGTGGAGGAGTGGGGGAGGGAGAGGGAGTCGAGGAGAGGAGAGAGGGGGGAGTGGATGATGGAAGGGGATGGTGAAGTTGGGGTATTGAGGAGGTGGAGGAGTGGGGAAGGGGGAGGGTATGGTAGACTGGTATGAAGAGGTTGGTTATGATGGGAGAGAGGAGGGAAAGGGGAGAGGGAGGATGGAGTGGGTGATGGGGGGATGGTGGAGTTGGGGTATTGAGGAGGTGGTGGAGTGGTGGAAAAGGTTGGGAGTGAGGGGAGAGGGGAGGAAGGGGGAAAGGGGATGGGCAGGGAGAGGGGATGGAGTGGGAAGGGAGTGGGGGAAGGGAAGGGGGTAGTGGAATTGGGGTATTGAGGAGGTGGTGGAGTGAGGGGAGAGGGGGAGAGGAGTGGTGGATGGGACAAAGAGATTGGGAGGGGGGACACATGGAATGGGGAAGGGAGTGGGTGATGGAGTAATAAAATATGTTTGAAGTAGGGGGAGAGGGGAGGGAGTGGGTGATGGGAGGGAATGTTAGAGTTAGGGTATTGATGTGGTGCTGGAGTGGTGGAAGAGGATTAGAGTAGTAGAGGAAGGTGTAGGGAAAGGGAGTGGTTGGGGTAGGGGAGGGGAGGGAAAGAGGAGAAGAGGTAATGGGGAGTGGATGATGGGAGGGGATGATGAAGTCGAGGTATTGAGGAAGTGCTGGAGTGGTGGAAGAGGTTAGGAGTTGGGGGAGGGATTGGGGGAGGTAGGTGAAGAAGAAAGAGTAGGGAGGAGGGGAATAAAACAGGCGGTGGACAAAGGCTGGGGAGGAGGCCATTGGAATCTTCCATCCCATTGTTCCAGCATCCTGATACCTTAACGAAGCCGTTCTCACTACACAAGGTGGACAAGGGAGGCTACCCGAGATTTGTTGCAAGAAGTCACGATACCGGAAGCAAAGTGAAATACAAATAAAAAATATATACAGACTGGAATGGAAGTGTAAGCATTGTAACGAAAAGACGTCACTGTCTGGTTGGTCCAAAGCCTGCAGTGTCAAGAATTAGATTCAGGGGGAAAAGTATTCGACCGAGATTTCTAGACGGACAAAACCCTTTTCAAACCAGCATTTCCCCCAATCCGTAGTTTTGAAATCAGTTAATTTGTACGAGGTGTCAGCCTTATGGTTTAATATTTTATCATGTTGTAACCCTTCCCAGGATAGAGATGGTGTAGTGAAGAAGAGTTTCCTGGCTAAATGTTTGAACACATTTCCGTTCACTATCATTACGCCTAACCTTGCCGTGTATGGTTGCACCTGAAGGGTTCTAAAACAAAACGCTATTTATCCCACTTTGCATCGGTTCTAGTGTGAAAATATGGGCCTTTGAGTGAGATCCGCAGTGGTTTCAAGCGCGTTTTGTGTAAAATGTATCGTAGTACCATAGTCCTTGATTTATTCAATTCTACTCAAATTCCATAACTTTGACTTATAGCGCGTTTGGTCATATCATATCATATCATATTTACAGAGCATATAGGCTGGAAGACTTTAACCCTTTCAGGCTTTTGGCATATGTCAATTTACTGAAATCTGATTTATCTGGTATAAGATCACCTACATTTTCACGATTTTTCATATTTCAGTAGGGTTAGAATCAGACCTCGCTGTGAAAGGGTTAAAAGCCTTGAAAATAGGGTCGGATTTTGCAAACAGAACTAATACAAATTCAAAACAAAACGGAAAAGATATTCCAGGAATGTTATGAAAATAGAACAAAAAAGTAATGAAATTGAAAGAATCCGCATGTTCAAAATGGTTAGTCATAAACTTAACGCACATTACCTTTATTTTTGTGTATCAATCGTAACTTTAAAATTGTGCACAGAGGGTTCATTTTTAGATTCGTATTGTAAATTGTTCCATGTTTTAACTACAGTAAAACCCTTCATATTCCAATTTCATTGTCAATTGTTCGGTTGTTGCCATAGGTAAGTCCTTCAAAGCCTTATGGCCCATGGACCCGGAGCTTATCCCGGTTTTTGTAGCATGAAGCGGACAAATGACAATGGTTGCCATCCTTTTAACACAATTCGGGTTATATCAAAGGCGGGGCTCTCTAAACATGTTAATTAACGAGCTGCCATAGAGAGATAGACGGGGGCCTCACTTGAATACCTCGCCCAGTCACAGAAGGCTGCATGCAACAGGGAGTATTAGCCATGCTTTGATAACTCGGAGGGCCTGGTAGGACAGCTGCAGATTTATTCTACGTCTATGGCATGAGAAGGCTCTATGCGTCATCCAGTGTAATGATACTGGTTTTTGAAAAATGTTTTTCTTTTCGAAGTGATTATTCGCAACACCCTGGTAAGGTTAAGGTTATAATAGGAGAGAGGGTCAGGGTTGGAGTCAGAGTTCGGGCTTAGGAACAGGGGGTTCCGAAGAAGGACAACAGTTTCTATTTTTTAAGTTCATGAACAGTGTGGCCTTTCAAGGGACATAACTTCTGTAATCGATGCTTAAATTTTGCATAACAAAAAAAAAATTGGAATTGTAGCTTTGGTGTGAAGCGGGGGGGGGGGGGGGGGGGGTGCATATATATAAAAAAAAATGGCACAAAAAAAAACTCCCCCCCCCACCCCCCCCCCCCCCCCGCCCGCCCGTCATGAATGACAACGTGTGAATTATGCATTACTGACGTGGGTTCAAGACCATCAAATTGAAAATGGTTTCCATCAACCCAACCCCTTGAATAAAAACCAGCATAACCAGCAGCTATTCCATGAAACAGGACCCCGACTCTACCCATTCATTGCGGGTAATAAAAACACTCACAAAAGTACCCTACCCATTGAATAATGGGCAACGTAACCAGCAGCTACTCTCTGAGATAGGACCTCAATCCCCTCCCCCCATCCCCAATTCATTTTGGTTCATAAAAACATTCACAATAGTTCACGAGCCATTGAAAAATAACCGTTAGTTACTCTCTGAGATAGGACCCAATCATCTCCCCCCCCCCCCCCCCTCTCCACACCCATCTCCCTGATATTCATTGGAGTCACAAAAATCCAAGCCAATGTCTAACGGGCAGCGAAATCAGAAGATATTCTCTAAAACATGACCCCGCTTCTACCCATCCATTGTAGTTCACCAAAACGCCCACGACAGACAAGCGACACACACACTCGACTCACACAATCATCCTGTGAATCGTAATCGTAATCTTCTAGTTGCTGACAGCAGGGTCGAAATCACTTGGGGGCGCAATAGCTCAGTTGGTAGAGCATCAGACTGTTGTGCTGAAGATCCTGGGTTCAATCCCCTTCAGAGGCGGAATTTGTTTCCGGGACCAGAAAACCCAACTGTCAACCCAGCAGTAAAATGGGTACCCATACTGCAGTGTCTTTGTCCTGCAAACAAATTGTAACACGCCTAACAGGCGCTTGTCTTGTCCTATGTGTTTCAATGTTTGCTGTTGGCCGGGGAAAGTAAAAAGTGTGAAGCACAATTCGTGGATATCGGCGCTATATAAGCATCCACTTCAACTTTTTTTTAAACTTTTAACTCAGGTGCTGCAAACACAGCCTGTTATTGAAAGCCTCACACCTACGCAGTCCATTCATGGATGCTTTCAGGACTGAAATCCGATCTTTGCCGTCTAGAGCAAGTCATAAATATGATGTATTTCTATTTGTTAATGACCTACGATTTAACTTTGGTGATGGAAATATGAATATCTCGTGAGAGGTCATCCAATATGTTGAAATTCGCTTTGACAAAGTATTATTCGGGGAAAGTTATAACGAAAGATGAATAATTAATCGTGGTCTTTCAATTCCTTGTCAATAACATTTCCAGAAAAGTTTCGGTCAGGACTTTTTTTTTTATCTCTCCATCCTTTAACTTTTTCACAGCGGGGTCAGATTTTTAACAAATAGAACATGCAGAATCTTCAAGATTTCGGTAAACTGACATATCTATGCCAAAAGTCATAATGTCAGGCCTTTGACATATTATTATGTCGGTTCACTGAAACCTTGTTTATATGGCTTAAGAGCACATGGATTTTATCTACTTACTTGTTTGAGAAATCACTTTAGCAGTGAAAGGGTTACACCACGTAAGTGCCAGGACAGACTTCTTTGTCTGCTTACAAAGACAGCAATAAGATACGTATTTGACATCGCTTGTTGCCAAGCATCACCAGTGAGAGAACCATGATTGAGAGAGTAGTATAATATATTAATCATGATTTATCCAAACTATTGTAATATGAGGTACTTCATTTCTTTCTTAGCTCAAGAATATGATCACAAGATGACCAACAAAAAAAAAAAAAAAAAAAAAAAAAAAACAATTTACCAAGGACTGGCCATATGAACTTGTTCCTTTAACTGATAGACACCACAAGCTTCAAGATTTGCATGGCTTTATACCAGATAAATCAGATTTCAATGAACTGACATATGCCCAAATGGCCTGAATTTCAGGCTTTTGGCATATTTCAGTTCACTGATAACATACTGGTTTGAACCTCCGTTGCGTCAACCCTAGACCTTAAAATAAAATATTACTTCAATCACCAATCTATCTATCTATATATCCTGTTATCTATCCATCTAACGATCTGATTATCCATTCATCAATCCATAGGTCTGTCCATCAATCCATCCATCTATTCATTAGTCCATCTATCTATCGATCGATCTATCTATCTATTGATCTGTATTTATAGCTATCTATCTATCTATCTATCTATCTATCTATCTATTTATCTATATATTTATTCATCTATCCATCTACCTTACACCTTATCCATCTATCAATCTATCCATCTCCTTATCCATCTATCAATCTATCCATCTCCTTATCCAGCTATCAATCTATCTATTAATTTAGCTATCTATTTATCTACCCATTTTTTCCTTTTTATTAAAAAAAATATATCAGCACCGTTTTCCTATTCAGAAGATCTTAATGTATTTACTAAGTTTTATTGAAAATCTCTTCGCCAAATCCATTGAAAGGCGCAGTCTGAATCCCTTCCGGTCCAACCTCTGTTTGGCTAGCGGAGACACACCCCTTTCATCTCTCTTCGTGCGATATAGTGCAGCCCCACACACAAAAACACTCTTTGTGTGTACTCCATCCTCTATTAATGACGACACTACTATCTAATGCAATCCACTGTTTGTTTATACGGCTCTATTCACAAACACCGGAAGTCTGTCCAGAGCTTGACGGAATGAAATGTTTGAAGCGATGACTCCCACACACGCCATCAAGTGGCTACAACGGATCTGATGCCTTTCAAGAAAGGTCAACACAAAATACACGCACCAACTTACACAACTTTCGTCAAGAGGTTTTAAAATCTCTCCGCCCATCTTCACCTAATCCAGCGATCTTTGGCTTTTCTTACGGAAATATCACGACATTTCCGAGTCCTGAACGGGATACACAATGAGGTCAAGATGTTTAATGACACTTTCAAAATACCAAAATGTTGCCCACACCCCGACACTCAAATCTTGTTAACCCTTTCAATGCTAAGGTTATTTCTCAAACCACGAACTCGATACACCAAAGTCTTCAAGATTTGCCTGTCCTTCTACCTGATGTATAAGATTTCATTAGACTGGCATATAAGATAAAGATAAAGATAAAGTGGAAGCTTATATAGCGCGATATCCACGAGTGCTCATCGCGCTTTACACTTTTTACTTTCCCTGCCGTATGGAGGGCCAGGTACCCATTTTACAGCTGGGTCTACCAACTGAGCTATTGCGCCCCCACCAAACGCCTGAAATTCAATATTTGGAATATGTTAGTTTACTGAAATTTGATATCTGTTATATCATCACGTTAGTTTTGAAGGTTTTGCATACTATACTCTTTGGTTGGAATCCCACATCGCTGTGAAAGAGTTAACAGCAAAATTCCGGCCCTGTATCTTTATCAGTAGAGCTAGAGCGTTCCTCTCAGAAACGTGAAGTGGTATTTTCGAACCCCAGCCGCATTTAAGCAGCTGTCTTGCCAAGCGTTTCGTGATAAAGGCATAGTGATAAAACTGGTTGGCCCAATGTCAGTATAATGTGACTGTTGGGATCATGGAATTATTCCTGGTATCTCTGTGTGACAGCGCGCGATAAAATGAATTGTCTTCTTATATACACATATATATATATATATATTTATATAACACAATTTTTCTATATGAGATAACGGTTTGTTAAAATCAAACAAAATATTGAAATATTGATTCGGTTTCTTGTTGGTTTTTTTTTTGTTTTTTTGTTTTTGTTTTGTTTTTTTGTAGTTGTTGTTGTGGTTGTTTTTCGAAGGAAGGATTACACTTTAAAAGGCATTTATTTTTAATTAGATGACGCGTACATCGGCCATGGTGATGAACGCTTTCAATGCTAAGCACACGAAACCGTTCAAGACGTGCCTGCTCTTATGCCAGACAAATCAGATTACAGTGGACAAACAACAAATGGTGTATGTGTCAACTCGCTCAAATATGATTTATCTGGTATAAGAACACGTACATTTTAAAGATTTTGCATATTTCAGTTTGGTTAGAATCAGCAGACCTTATTGTGAAAGGGTTGATTAATAATTGTACGAGGCACCATTAAGGAACGTGGCAAATTGTAGCATAATTCATTACATGTTCACCCCCCTCCCCACCCCCCCCCCCCCACACACACACACAAATAGAGAAGTAAACCGAACTTCCGCATAATTCATTCACCTTTTACACTTAGACCGAGTGCATTGCCATTTATTCAACGCCTTCTTAACACAATTTTAGGTCATATGAAAAAAGGCGTGCTTTTCTACACAAGTTGACGTGCTGCCACACAGAGAAACATTGTAAGCTCACACGAATGATTAAAAAGAATTTCCGATCAGGACAAATAAAATTTATATTATTCATGTTATCATTATTATTCTTATAAATATTATTATTATTATCATTGTTATCATCATTATTATTATTATCAGTATTATTATTATCATTATTATTATTATTATCATTATTATTATTATTATCATTGTTATTATCATCTCACCCAGTCAAAATGTACTGACAATGAGCAAAACAGTTTTAGGGCTGTTCACAAGGCACCGAACGATTTTAATTTCTCAAGTATGAGCTGGGATTCGACCCCCCAACCTTTCTGTTTCAAGGTTGACGCTCAAAGCAATTGATGAAAAGAGCCGCATCTTTGCCTTTATCACTGTACCGTTAAGGTTAAAAAGGTTTATTACCAAGTTGTTGAAATCTACACTCCTAATCTGTAGTCATCTTTGTAGCGGATAGCTCAAGTGGTTAGCTCGCTGTCCGTGCTACCGGCCAGGCGATGGGTGTCGTAGCTTGGTCCCAGGTTCGAACCCCACTCTGGAAAATGTATTTCTGTTCTTTCTTTTTCTCCATTTTTTCTGCTTTCCTTGGCTTTGTCTCGTTTCTGCACTGCATGATCTCTCAAGTTTGTTTCATCTTTCATTGGCACAGTTTGAACAGGAAGCAACCAATTGGCGAAGCGTTCAAGTATCAAATTGTTGGCTACGAAACCTTATATGCCTCTTAGTTTGGTCGCTCCCCGATTGACCAAGCTCAGTATATAGATCAAAGGCGGAGCTCTCTAGATAAAGTAAACGTGCTGCCACGCAGAGATAGCCGGAAAACTCACTGGAATATCTCTTGCCAGTCACAGTATACTGACACCGAGGCAGCCACTCTTGGCACAGTTCCATCTGGTAACAAACTTGGTGAGACGCTTCCTGGATTCAAAGAAGGTACTAGAAAACAATGGGTTGCCGTAAATTGACTTCGAGCAAAAAAAGATAGAACGACAGCCATCATGTACAAATGGCACCCACTTGACCCTCCTCCCTGTCCACCCTGCGGAGTTTATCCACAAGATACGGATCACCTTGTTTTAAACTATTAGATGACAAAACTGTACGGAGGCTATTCAAGCGTACTTCTTGAATTCAACGATGAATGGAAAACAACAATGGCTCCAAGGGCTTTCACTGGAGGTTTGAATTTTGAACGCCACACGATAGATACTACAAATATTGTTCAAGGGCCTTGCTGTTAAAATGACAATTTTAAAGTCTTATGTATAACTGACTCGGCCGGGATTCGAACCACAAACTTACCGGTTCCGAGGCGGACGTCCTACCAATTGAGCTACAGAAGGAGGTACATTTGCATGCCACCACACCCAATGTAATTAATTATTATTCACAACTTGGTGTCAGACTTCGAATGATCGGCAATTTCCGAATCGCAATCAGGGGGAATTACCCATACATTTCTTGGGAATTTCGCGTCGTAAATATTTCCGCTTCCGTCAATCTCCGTTCGGCCACATCGTGTCCCAAACGCCACCAAGTTGGCAGGTCACAATGACCTATCACGTGTTAGATCCCTTTGGGAGGCTTATGGGAAGGATAGGGTGTTCACAGGAGTTTTTTTTTCTTCTTAAAACTGTTTTACTGAGTATGTTATTAAAGCTTAGCCCACTCGTTCGTCTCTTTGGTACAAATGGGGCAAATACGATGAACAAACCTATACTGTAGAGTGTCCGCCTTGGAACCAGAGGGTAGGTGGTTCGAACTCCGGCCGTCTCATACTTAACCCTTCCACTGCAAAGGTTATTTCGCAAACTACTAATTGGAGATCGAAATCTTCAAAATGTGCCTGTTCTTATACCAGATAAATCAGATTTCAGTAAACTGACATAATATTCCAAAAACCTGAATTTCATTCGTCAGTTAACTGAAATCTGATTTATCTGGTATAAGAACACGTACATTTCAAGCTTGTGCATATTCAGTTGGGTGAGAATGAAACCTCGCTGTGAAAGAGTTAAGCTAATTGGTTCGTCTCTTTGGTACAAATGGGGCAAATAAGATGAACAAACCTACACTGTAGAGTGTCCGTCTTGGGACCAGATGGTAGGTGGTTCAAACTCCGGCCGTCTCAGACTTAACCCTTCCACTGCAAAGTTTTTTTCGCAAACTACTAACAAGACATCAAAATGCTAAGGTTGTTTTTAATCCAACTACCAACTAGTCAAACTTTTCAAATATTTGTTGTTCTTATACCAGATAAATGAGTTTCCGTGGACAGACATATTGTGTCAAAAGCCTTATTTTCAGGCTTTTGGAATATGTAAGTCCACTCAAATTTTATTTGTATAGTATAAGAACACGTGAATCTTGATTGTTTCTTTGATTGTGTTTAGTTAGAATTCGACCTCGCTGTGAAAGGGTTAAGACGTTAAAATCGATAGTTTTTTAGACCCGTGTTCTAATTATAGCAAATCTGCCCACGCTAGTTGGTCCGGTGTCAATATACTGTGACAGGATGCTATCATATTCGAGTAATCGCACCGTTTATATCTATATAGCAGCATGTTACCTTGTTAAGAGATAATGATTTAAGTCTTTCATATGACCTAAATCGTAGTTTATTTGCTTGTTTTTGGAAGCTTGCAACAGCTAAGGTCATATAAGCGCCCAGAGGTAAGTAAGATGATAGGCTAGTTAAAAGAATAGCCAAATATTGACCCTACCAATAACAAGGACGTTTCACATAGAGATGATTCTTTTATTTTTTTATTTTGTGTTTAAAACTGGGCAACAACCACGAAAACCAACGATTAGTCAAGTAGTAGTCTACACTAGTTTTGTTTATTTTAAAGGCGTCAAACAGATAGTAAAGACCAACGAAAACAAATGGTTCCATGTCATTAACTTGTAAGCTGTCTGCGGATGTGGTTTTGGCCAACTAGCTCAGGCCATAATACCATCAGTCTCCTTTTATCTGTCTGTGGCAGGACAGTAACGATGAATCTATCCCTGATTATACGAAGCGGCCGACCACATAAATAGGAGTTTTACCGTCCGAGGGCTGGAAGGGTTTATGGCGGCATTTGTCTTGTGGACTTGTACGAGAAGAATGCGTACATCAAAACACACGACAGCCTCCCAATTCTTTTTGGCATAATCTGTCTATCATCAAAATAAAAGTACATCCTATTTTTAGTCTTTTGTCTTTTTGTTTTTCTTTGTTGATTTTTTAATCTGATAGTTCTTTTTTTATTTTTTTTGCGTGTACGCACTTTACTTTAACGATTTTGACCGTTAATGGCTTAGAAAACTCGTCTCGGTCGATGGTGACGTAGTATCTTGCAAGTCATTAAAAGGAATAATCGTTTGAGCATTGGTTGGTTGGCTGGTTGGCTGGTTGGTTGGTTGGTTGGTTGGTGTCTGTTTTGCCACATTTTAAGACCATATCAAAGGCGAAGCTCCCCAGACAGGCAAGTTAACGTGCTGCCATTCAGAGATGAACGGACAGCTGACACTAATATCTCGCCCAGTCACAGTTATAACACTGATCCCACAAAACGAAGCCACTTTGCCAGCAGTTTCTAAAATGCCGATAATATATACGTTTATTGGTATACAAATGGCCAGGGTTTATACCATCGACTTAGCAGTTAACCCTTTCACTGCTAATGACACCAATATTTCAAAATTTGTCTGTTCTTAAACCAGATAAATCAGATTTTAGTGAACTGACACATGAAAAGCCTGAATTTCAGGCTGAATTATTTTATGCCATATGTCAGTTAACTGAAATGTGATTTTTCTGGAATAACAACACGTACATTTTCATTATTGTGCATCTTTTAGTTGGCTTAGAATCAGACCCCACATTGAAAGGGTTAACCAAAAGAGAGAATTCATAAGAAAATGTAAGAATAAAATAAAAAAGGGAAAATAGAGGGAAAACCGATCATTTAAACATTTTTGCAACTGTAGTCCATACAACGTGCACTAAGTTCTATGCAAAGACAGACGCAGTGGTAACATAGGGGCTATGGGATCAAGGCAGAGAATATTTTAGCTCCTGATATGATCAGACTATCAGCACATCGTCATTAACCCTTTCACATCCAAGTCTGGTTATAAACCAACTGAAATATGCACAATCTTGAAAATCGTACGTGTTCCTATACCAGATAATTCCGGTTTCAATGAACAGAAAGAAGTCTGAAATTCAAGCTTTTGGCATACTATGTCAATACACCGAAATCGGATTTATCTGGTATAAGAACAGGCTAGTCTTGAAGATGTTGGTGTCGTTAGCATTGAAAGGGTTAAACAGATTGATGGACCAGACAATCAAGATCAGACACAGCAGATAGATGTCGATAAAGAACCACCTCTCCCGCACCCCCCCCCCCCCCCACCTCCCTGTGTAGCGGAGGCAGATTAAATTGCAATTAATTAAAAGGAAATTTAATTCGTCTGGAGGTATTCTTGTGTTTCTTTTCTTATTGACGCATGACAAATACCCTGTCTGTCATAGACAGTATCAGTGTTATAGGCGTTGTGTCAAAACACTCACAACCCTGGCGGTATTGTTCTAACACATTCTATAATTGTGTGATGGTGATATTGTTAGGGGAAAAAAGGAAATTCTACGCTCCCAATGCTAAAGACTACTAGATACATTAAAATCTTCAAGATGAGCATTTTCTTTTACAAAGTCAGTTTTCAGTGGACTGACATAATATGCTAAAAGGCTGAAATTCAGATACACAAAGACACACAAACACACACATATATACACACAGACAGGCAGCCACAGACACGCACAGATACACACAGACACACCTGTATATACATATATACACACACAGACATACACAGACTAAATGAATATGCATGGACTTTTGGAAGATAAAAAATACAAAACCCCTTCCGGGACATACTACGTGGTCTAGATAGGTTCACAGATTTGCATTGATGACAGGAAGTGCCTGATACTCTGTCACATAATGCCCCAAAACCAACTGATGGTTTTGCTCGAGAGGGGGTGCAAATTGCATAATGATGTTCTGATGATGTGACAAATTTAATCCCCTTCCCTTTATCCATCTATCTTCTCTCTCCCTCTCTCGCTCTTTCGTGAACTCTCATCCCCTATATTTTTCATTTCCTTACTTATATATCTCTCTCCCATCCCTCCTCCCTTCTATACCATCCATCATTCCCGCTTTCCCTTCGTTTTTACCCCCCCCCCCCCCTCTCTCTCTTTCTCTCTCTCTCTCTCTCTGTCTGTCTCTTTCGCTCTCTTTAACATCTCCCCCTCTCTATCCCTCTCTCTCTCTCTCTCTCTCTCTCTTTACACCTCTTTCTCTCTATCTCTTCCACGTACTTCAGTCTCTCTTGTACCTCAGTCCCTCACTCTAAACATTCTCCCCCTCTCTCCCTCTCTCTTCCTCTCTCTCCCTCTGTCTCTTTCAATCACTCTAAATTCTCTCCCCTCCCCCCCCCCTCTCTCTCTTTCTCTCTTGATACTTTTTTCCCCAATCACTTCCGCTTACGTCAGTCTCTCACGCTCAACA
>JAUEKZ010107207.1:0-12663 GCA_031471865.1 Melibe leonina | reverse complement strand
CGAGACACAAGTTTGATCACAAAGTCAGGTTTCCTGAAAAAACAACTGATGCAGGTTTACCAACCTGTACCTACGTCGTTGCATTCACTTTCCTACGTCTTTGCATTCACTTTTGGATCTACTATATGCAAAAAGGAGAAAATAAGATGAAATTCTTAACCCTTTCAATGCTGAGGTTATTTCTCATACTAATGTGGTACATCAAAATCTTCAATATTTGCCTGGTCTTGTACCAGATAAATAAGATTTCAAGGGACTGAGTGGGCGCCTCTGGTGGGTACTACATCTGTTTCTCTTCTCTTTTGGCTTAACTATCATCTTATTTTTTTCCAGCACTCTCTCCAGTACTCACTTAACACGCACACAGCTGTTTTGTATCTGTTAGCTCAGTCTTGGTCCTGCCTGTTGTTGTAACAGACTTATGGTCATCCCTCATGTTTTTCACTATGGTACCTAACTACAGGGTCACTTGCGATCTAGAAGGACTGAGTACTTTTGTGCACAAAGGGCGCTAGAATATCCTGGGTCTCCCTGTACCATAATAGAGCTTGATGTGGGTGGTAGCCATGAACTGTTGGTGTGTCCTGCTTTGTGATTGTGAGAGGTGATTTTTTTCCCCCTGTAAATCACCTTTTTTTGACAGAGCCATATTTTATTTTCATTGTAAATCATATATCTGTGAAATGTCCTGCTCTGGCTATTCTTTTAACTAGCCTATCATCTTACTTACCCCTTGGCGCTTATATATGGCCATAGCAGTTGCAAGCGCCCTAAAACTCTCAATAAGCAAACATCATTGGACTGACATATGCCAAAAGCCTGAAATTTAGGCTTTTGTCATTTTGTCGTTCAGTTCACTGAAATCTGATTTATCTGGTTTAAGAACGTTTTGAAGGAGAACCCTGCTGTGAAAGTGAAAGGGTTAAAACAGGGTACAAATAAAATGTTTAAAATTAAAATGTGAGAGGACTTTCGCTGCTGGTCAGTTGCCCTACTTTAGCTTTTTACTGTTCATGGAAGTTCATTGGGTCTCAAGCCCAGCCTCCCCATGTGTTGATGAATGAGTGAAATTGAAATACTTTCTTTTAACCTACCCATGCTGACCACTGTGTTCTATCACATTTTTTCTCTGTTGCCCAGTAAGGGCATTCCTTGATAAATCTTCGTCTGTAAACAATCTCTTCAATACAAAGGCAAAATAATGAGAGGACAGTTATTGTACAGTTTCTGCTCTCTTTAGCAGAATGTAGTTTTGGTCCTAACTAAAGGACAGACAAGACAGGTGCAGGGATTGTGTATATCTTGTCCCTCCCTCTCTTAACTCAATCCATATGTGTGTGAACATGAGCATAATGTGCAGTCCATCTCTGACCAAAGCAAAACCAGCCTGTATTAGTATTAGTATTAGAAGTCTCTTTTCACCTAGCACAATACATACAGAATGCACTGAATATAATATTTACACCAAAAGGCACCTGATTTAGATTAATTTGATTTGTATGTTTCAAACTTTGTTTTTGTACAGGAATGAGAACTCAGATGATGACCAAAGTAATGCAAGTATGGCATCAGATCAAGAAGGGGAAGAGAAAATGATAAAGGAAGACACTGACACTTTGGATAACAATGAAGACAGCAAGACTGAAGGCAAAGAGGATGTGAAAAATGATGTAAGTTCTTTTTTTTATGTTTTCATCCTCCTGTTAGTCAATAATATGAATGTGATTATCTTCCAAAACTGCTTTTAAAAGCATCCATTTTAAGAACCACTTTCCACAGAATGTAAAAGAATCCAGCTAAACTTTTCTGATACTGTGAGACAGGGAACTGGCTGCTTTAAAGATTGAGGGAATTTTTAAAACTTTTTAGAAGCAGTTATGGAAGCAATTCTTTTTAATATCTGGATCATGAATTAGTTTTGTGTTTGTAATTAAAATTCATTTTTTAAATTTGTGCTTAACTGCAATTATCAGCCTAAGATGCAATATTTAATACACTCATGAAGTATCAAGCTATTTAAATAGCTGATAATTTTCCGCAAAGAAAAGTATACCATACCTACATTTAGTTGAGAGAAGTCTAACGAAACAACAACCCAGTTAGACTATGTGATTTTGTGAGTGAGTGACTACACTATGCTGTATGTCTAGTACAATTTGAAAAGATTCCGGATCCCTGACACTTCTTCTTGCATTGTGGAGTGTGGGAATTACTCTTTTTTTTCACCTTTTGGCATTTATTGTTTTGCAATTCATATTCATACACTCAAACCTTGTTATACACTGCCAAATAGTGGTGCAACAAAAATGCCATGTTGTATAATTCTAATGGGTTATAGCACACCGTAGTTAAGAAGATAAAGGAATTCATTTTTCTCGGGCTACATGGAGGGCATTCAAGTACAGATAGCCCCACCAACAAAAACACTAAGGCGATTAGTGAGTGTCAGAGAGGTGTTTCGTTTGAAGATTTTTAGCAAGGTGGCACTAACATTTTAATTTGTGTTATAACAAGAATCAATTGTACTATTACTATGCAAGTCAAATGTTACAGGTAATGTATTTCCACATGGCAGTATATCAAGGTTTTCAGTGATTTTATTCAGTGGTCGGTGCGTTCCAGAGCTTAAAGGTGGCAGAGGCTGTGAATGGCAGTATGTGTATAATAATAGGTGAAAGTATAACAAGGTTTGAGTTTGAGTAAATAATTTTACTATCTTGGACTAAGTAGTTTGCTGGGTCTCATTTTTTTTTCTCTCTTTATCTTCTAGGTCAAGAAATCTGGAGACGTAGAGGACAAAAAGGTCTCAAAGGCAACTAGCACTCCAAAAAAGCGCTCCAAGACTGCTTCCACCTCACCAAGCACACACGCCAGATCTGTTGGCAGACCAAGGAGAGAAATACGGGAACCAACCAGGTTTAGAGATCCAATTGTTGCTAAATCATCATCGGTCTTGAAGAGAAGAGCATCGGATAGTGAGAACTCATGGGACGAATCTGATTCAGCATCTGAAAATGTCAAAACAGAACCACCACAGTCGGCCCGCAAAGGAAGAAAACCCCTGGCTAAAAAAGGAAGAAAATCTACCAAACCTGCAGAGGGATCTTCCGACGAAGGTTCAGACAAGGAGCATAATTCTGTCAAGAAGGGAGATGACGTGAAGAAAACTGTCTCCGTCACAAAAACACAGAGTAATGACAATAACAGTGTGGTCAATCGACAATTAGATCTGGAGGAGAGACGCCTTAAGATTCAGGAAGAAATGCTAAACCTTCAGCGGCAAAGCATGTTGTTATTGACAAGTGTGGTTGAAAGGTTAGACAGAGTAGAAGCCCATCAGAAAGGCGATGCAGATGCGCCTTCGAAACCAGAAGTAATATCGACAGATGACCAGAATGTTGTTAATGATGAAAGTGTTAAGGAATAGTGTTGGCTTAATTACACATGATTGTTGCATTTCTTTTATGTTTTACATTTTTAATTCATTTGTAATTATGACTACGTATATCGTGTAGGACATTTCTCTACCATATCTCTCAACATTTATTTCAGTGCGGTATGTTTATTCATGTCATGAAAAGGATTGGATATTGTCACATAAGCCATTATTGTTCATATATCCTTCATTTTGCTCATTCCTTTTAACATGTTGTCTTAGAATTTTGTTTCTGATAAAGAGTGAATAAATTTTCAACAAGACATGTCACATTTTTCTTCCTTTTTTTTCTGCATTTTTACGTGGGGGTCAGTAAGTTTTTGTGGTGTCTCTACTTTTGCTTCTTCTCTTTTTTTAACTTCACCTATAACTATGACTATCATCTTACCTATTCCAGCACTCTCTCTAGTGCTCACTCTTTAGTTTTGTCTACAAAGGGCATTAAAATATCCTCCTGGGTTTTCTTGGACCATCATTTGTTTGTTTGTCCTTCTCTTCTTTTTGTTTTAAAACATTTTTTTTTCCATTTCAATCCGTCTATTTGTCAACTTCTTGAAATATTTTTTCCCCACTCGTAATTCCTGTGTAATTTCCTTGGCAGTGGCCAGACGGGTGGGTGGTTCGTGGGCGCCCTCCCTGTATCTTCTCTTTCTACCCTATCATTCAACTATCACTTCGCTCCTGCGAACCCATGCTGTCTTTATTGGCAGTTATGTAATGTAAGCAATAGGAGCTACATAAAGATTTTATCAAGATCTCAAGCAACTCACACTTACAATGTGTTTGTCGCTGATCTTTGATAAAAGTAAAAGATATTTTTGCTGGCGCCTCTGGTGGTCGCTTTCTCTGTTTCTTCTCTTTTGGCTTCATCTGTCAACTTACTTTTTCCAGCACTCTCTCCTGTGCTCCCCAGCAAGCATACACACAGCTGTTTTGTATTTGTTACTGTTAGCTCAGTCTTGGTCCTGCCTGTCGTCCTAATAGTAATAGACTTATGGTCATCCCCCATGTTTTTGCACTATGGTACCTAACTACAGGGTCAATTGCTCTCTAGGACTGAGTACTTTTGTACACAAAGGGCGGTAGAATATCCTGGGTCTCCCCAGACCAAAATGGTGCATGATTTGGGCGGTGGACTTTGTCTGTTTGTGTGTCCTGCTTTGTGATTGTAGGAGATGATATTTTTTTCACTGTAAACCATCTCTCTTTGAAACGTCCCTGGCAGGGTCAAAGTCTGGCAATTCTTTTAACTAGCCTATCACTATCATCTTACTTACCCCTGGGCGCTTATATGACCATAGCAGTTGCAAGTGATCTAAAACTTTTAACAAACAAACAATAACAATAGATTAATGGTCATCCCCCTATGTGTTGCACAGTGGTACCTTATCGGGTCACTAACTATCAAGAAGGATTGAGTACTTTTGTACACAAAGGCGGTATAATTTATAATATCTTGGGTCTCCCTGTACCTGTACCATAGCAGCGTTCGTGTGTCCTGCTTTGTGAGTAAGTAAGTCACCTTTTCTGAGATACGATATTTTTTCAGTGTAAATCGACAAAATACACTGTAAGTAGTGTAAGTGTAAGATCAAGTTGACGTTGCGGTCATGGGCCTTCATCGGGACATAACCCAATCTAGCCCTAGATGAAAACAGGTCAATTAATTTAATTTTAAAAAGAAGCAACATAAAAGCACCAAGTTGATTACTAAAGGGGATGGGGCTTGGGGTAGTGAGTATGTATGTTTGAGATTGAGTGAGAGCGTGTTTGAACACACTCCAAGTCCAACGCGCACGCACGTGCACACACACTGTCATATGTAGTTGTTTATTTTTTTTATATTTTTGCGGCCGTAAACTTTGTTATTTACCTACCACAAATTTTGCCAAATTCGAGCCGACAGATGGTTAACTCCCCCACTCCCTCCTTTTTGGTTGTTCTCATGTTTGCTTTTTTTTCCACGCTCCCTTTTGGTGAGTTCAAACGTAACCTGCCTCCTCTTTAGTTTTGGCAAATAATGGCAAGATTTATAGCAAAATATGAGATTCCAAAGGGCAACCCCTCTCCCGAATAACAAACAAAAAAACTACGATGACAGAGATAAGATTTGCAGTCATGTTCCATCGGACTTGGATCAAGATCGCAATAATAACATTGTAGCGTGTTGAAAAAAAGACTATCCTAATAAGAATATATAGTTTATAAAAGCGCGTTTTGATAATTTTGTAACCCCCCCCCCCCAACCGGAAAAACAAAACATCAACAATAAAAAATAAACAAATCAACAAAAAAGAAAACAACAACTGTGCTTCACTCTTTGAAAATCTTAATTGTAGTGATCTCCCTTGCATAAAAGAAATCACTAGCAACAAAATGGCCGAGTACGCTGTAAACAAGTATAAGATCTACTAAAATCGTTAATCATTCTCTGTATTTTGTCTTTAAAAACAAACATTTTAAGTGTTGAAATATGGATTATCATATATTGATGTCTGGAATAGTGGATTTGTGACCTTTTTTCAACCCTTTGTTTTGTAACAGCGCTGCACTTGAATAGATAGACAAACATTCAGTTTGTTTTCTTCGTCTTGATGCATTTCTTTTCTATGATTAGTCTAGACATTTCATCAGTGCAAACACTTAGACCTAATAATCTTGGTTTAATCCATCATCTTTAGTTTAAATCATATTGGGTCATAACCTGTTTCTAGATATTCAGATGTTGAAAATGAATCGAATCTGACTGCTATTGGCTCCAACATGATGTTTCCCTGACACACTTTTTATGGTGCAACTCATAAAAATTCAAAATGTTCCAAAGTGGTTACCAGGTAAGGGACGTTGTGTTTTATATTCATTTTGTTTCTAAAAAGAATAAGGACACTCTAAGTGTCGAAATGTTATATAGGGTGCCTCAGAATAATTGAATATGAATTGAATTAATCAAACTTTGTTTTTGATGTCACACATGCCATGGTCACTTTTATTATAAGTGATGGAAAGTGTTGTGTATTTTATTGTTTTTTACTGTAATTAAGAGATCGATACAAGAAGAAGGGAATTAAGACAAGTTTGTCCTGCCTGTTTGTAGTCATCAGTTTTCTTTGAAATTATTCGGTTCATTTTTAACTAACAAAAAGAAATGGATGAAGAGAAAATCATGAAGAAAGAAAGGCTCCACATGTTGGGAACTAGCCTGCAGATAAATGACTCCTTTAGGGAACCTTCCATCTATATTGGTCTCACCCCTGTCTGATCGTGCAATCCAAAATTTTTGTCACAATGCAATTCCATCTCCCAACCATCACAAGCGATTAAATGACTGGGACTAGGTTAGTATTGTCCTGCTTAAGTTGCAGCAGTTAACAACAGTTCAGGACTGAATATATGACATGCCTGTTATATTGGGACTATTTGAAAGTTTGCACTCCAGGTCATTTGTCCCAAACTCCAGACTGATGTGTCTTACAACAAATTGTCATAGAATGCAGTAGAACCATAATTATTTTTAACTCAGTATAATACTTTTATTCATATAATTTTTGTTTCACAGGGTGGACCCTATTTTGAGATATTTAGTACTCAAGGGAGGGATTCAACAGCTAGATGGAAACTTTCAAGTTCAGGAATCAAAAAGGTAAAAGGAGAACTTTTTTTGGGTTTTTGTTTTTGTTTAATATATAGTCGGTCAATTTATAATCTAAGATCAACTTAAGAGTTTATATTGTGTTGAAAGAATGTAAATGTTCATATTTTGATTTGAATGAATTAAAAAGTTTCAGATGTGAAGTTTAAAATTTGTTTTAACAGAGGATTAAGCATTGAAAAGATAAAATGGGAAGCACTAGGGGTTTGGCAGCTTACGTGACTTCCAAAGTGGTGTCAAACATCGTTGACTGTAAATCTTTGGTGGGTGACTGAAAGAGATTGAATCCCCAAACTCTGTGATTGTTAATGACTGGCATTTGTGGCCTTGGGTAAAGCTTTTTACTCTAGGTACACAAATTGTGTCACTCCCCTGCGGCTGATGCCTGGAATGTCCCGATATTCCTTTGGGACGGGTTGGAATGACAGATTGTGTCCCTCTAGCTACAAATGGAGGAAATTTGTGTTCATTTGTTGTTGTTATCTCTTTATAACCCTTTTACAGCGGAGGTCTGATTCTAACCAAACAGAATATGCAAAATCTTCAAATTGTACATATTCCTATACTGTATAAATTAGATTTCAGTGGACTGACATATGGCAAAAGCCTGAATTTCTGAAGATTTTGATGCATCTAGCCAGTAGTTTGATCGATAACCTTAGCATTGAAAGGGTTAAAAGTTTGCCTCAAACTAATTTCTTCATGTTTACAACACTCCATCAGGTGTATGAGAAGGATGTCAAGGGATATGTGCTCACACTGGAGGGGACTCCTGCAACAACCAAAATGCAGGCTCCCAAGGACTCCAAACAGCCTTGTATGTTTGAATCATTTTTATTTCAACATCTGTCAGAAAATACATTTCAAGCCTGTCCTATAGCTATAAGTTATTTTTTCTTTCAACATGGATCGAAGGAGGAAAAAGCGACATCGCTATAAACACTTGGCCGTCACAAGCCAGTTATCCCTGCTGTAAATTTTCGGACACCTCCCGTTTTAAACTCCAAAAGTTTAAAAGGATGGATAAGCTGTGCTTTCACTGTCCATACGCACACAACCATAAACTTAAAAATTTTGGTTTTTGCATCCCGGGTGGTCTTAGTTTGGTGCTTAGTTTTCTTTCAAACTTTTCCTTGTTTATGTTCTAAAACAGTTGCAAGTGCCCTAAAACTCTCAATAAACAAACAATAAAACAAAATTTCCCACCTATCTTAGTGAAAGCAAATTTTTTCAACTTTGGGGAAATACATAAAATTACACTATATATAGAATGTGATAAAAAAGACCCCCCCCCCCCCAAAAAAAAGGCTTTACTGTAAGGTATGTTGCATCTAATTGTTTTTTGTTTTTTTCGTCTTCGGTTCTCTTTTTGCAGTGACATTGGTTCAGCGCTACTTGGTTGTTCAATTATATATTCCTCGAGGTGCAGACTTCTCAATGGAAATTGGGTAAATTTATTTTTTCTGAAATAATAATTCAGTTGAATACTATATTTTTTACAAATCTTTGCTCTTCAATAAAGTAATTTCATCAATGAAATGCTGTTTTATGCTTTGTTTTTTCAAACAAAATCTCAAAGCAAACAAACTTTATAATTTAACATTCTGAAGAGATTGATGTGGTTCAAACCAGAAAATTGGTTTGTAAGACTTGGCTATTGGTTTTGTCTATCTCATGAAAATTGATTAATGATGACAATTCACAGAGTGACAGACTTGGCAAATAACAAAAGAAGATTGTTGTTGTCAAGTGCTTTAAAGGAAACACAAGTGACACCCCTCCATGCCAAAATTCCTTTGACTGTCATAAGAAGAGCAGTGGTATGTAATGCAAATCAATTGAAAATTTAGCATCATGAATCGTTGATTTTGTAAATTTTGTAAATTTTTGTAAATCTGGACCAGATATCCAACCATTTTTCATTTCTTTTTTCTTTATTTGAAGGTAGTTAAAAAAAACCCTTTACATCAAATGAGTATTGAATGTCAATTGATATAAAGCTAAATTATAAGGAATATTTCCTTAACTTTAAAGTATATATGTATGCAGTGTATAAGCAGCCTTTACAATTTTGGAGTTGCCCGAAAAAAAAACTCAACAAAAAACCCCCCCAAAAAACTTAGTTATGAATTATTTTTGTCAACGAAGAGCTCTTCTACATTTTAAAAGTGTGAAGCGCTTTTTGATTTCAAATTGAATCAATAGAAATCTTGATATTTTATTTTTCTGTCTGTCTGTCTGTCTTTTTAAATTTTTTTTAAAGTGGATGAATCTTGCCCTGGATATGGTATCCCTGGTTGGAGAAACATGGACCAGTCAGACGTTTCGTATGATAGATCAGTTGTCTGTATCCGCCAATTGCAAAGTGAGACGAATCTTTACCATGAAGTCACAGCCACCTGACTCGACCGATGATGACGGTCAGTCTTCTTTAAAAGATTCAATCAAATCTATCTTTACTATATTAACCCTTTCAATGCTAAGGTTATTTCTTGATCTACTAAGTAGATTTTGAAAATCTTCAAGATTTGCCTGTTCTTATTCCTGATGAATAAGAATTCAGTAACTGACGTATAATAAAAGCCTGAATTTCAGGCTTTTAGCATATGTCAGTCCATTAAATCTTATTTATCTGGTAGAAGAACATTTTATTTTTCAAGATTTTGCATATTCTGTTCGGTTAAAATTGGACCCTGCAGTGAGAGGGTTAATTGCCAATGTAAATTCTCATGATACTTTTATTTTTCTATCAATATTTTAAAGTAAACAAGATGGATCCAAGGAAAATGTGTCAGACTATATTGGTGTCCCTGTGTCTCCTCATGAGGTTACAAATTAAGAAAAAGGATAGAAAAGAATTAAACTGAAAAAAAAATAAAAATTACAGATTGATGGTTTTTATCAGATTTTGGTATTTTTTGTTTTTTTGGTCCTCAGAACTGTATGGATGTTCTTCAACAAACAGCGGAGAGTTGGATAGCATCCCAAAGCAGTGTCAAATGGCGCATGATGTGGATCAGATTACCCAGGTAAAAAGGAATTTACAACTAATGATTACGAATGTATCTGTTTTAAGATAAGATGAAATAAGATAACTTTATTGATCCCTCAACGCAGAAATCCACCTTGTGCGCCTTTTCTGACTCCAGTTATTTGTTTTGGTCTTCCACCTCTTAAAACCACATCAAGCACTGTTGCGGCCCAGCTCTTCTTCTACTTCTTCCAATTAACTGACTGACTCGGCTGGGCCGAGTATAACTGTCAGTGCGCATTTCAACAATGAGAGTGGATTCAAAGCACTCTCCCTATCTGGTCACAAACATAGCATTGGGACATGATGTCATACGATCCTGCAGCCAAACATAACTTATCACAAAGCAAGAAGAGAAGCTTTGGATGAAGGCAAAAGCAAACAGGTGATCAGTTCACCATGCTGAGTCTTTGGTTGCATTTTTGGTCTGGCTCTTTTTTTATTTAGCCACGCAACATTTTTTGTTGCCTCTGTGTTTGTTTCTCATTTAATTTCAAGGAGAAGATTGATTTACCATATTGCTAGACTAAAAACTGTATGTGTTTGACGTCATAATGACAACATGCCTGCAAAATTGGTATACAGATTGGAACTAATATGTTATGCTGATCACTGTGTCAACAAGGTGTTAAAAAAACATATGTTTTCTTGTTTGTTTGATATGTCTTTACTGTAACAGAAATGATTGAATTTGATTAAGTGTTTGATTTGGCAAATTTATCTCTTGTATATCTCTAGGTGATCACTTTTACCAAAATCAAGTGTGCAGAAAGATTAAAGTCAGGGAAAGCTGATTTGTCTCTTGTATATCTCTAGGTGATCACTTTTACCAAAATCAAGTGTGCAGAAAGATTAAAGTCAGGGAAAGCTCCGGGTCTAGCTGACCAAATCAGACCGGGCTCCATGTTAGATCTGGATTTAAATTCCAGTGGACGCAAGCTGCAAACTTCCGATGGGAAAATTGCTTTTGGATCTAAAGCACCTAAAGCCCCTCCCCCAGAGACTGGCAGAAAAACGTCGAGACAGGTGAGATGAATGAGACATTATCTTTTTATTTATTTATTTATTTTTTTCCTTCATAATTCAAACCTCTGGGGAAAGCTCTTTCAGACATTTTTTGTATTCATCTTTGAATGCAGGTACGCTTGCATAGCCTCCATTTAGTTTTGTCATCTCACAGTTTAAAACAAAGTGATCCGTATCTTGTGGATAATCTCTGCACTAAGAGCTGTTCATTTTTAAATAGTAATTGTGTTGTTTTTTTTTTGTGTATTTTTTTTTTCTAAGATTTTTTTGCCAAATTCATGGGGCCTTGTTTATTTGGAATCTTTCTTTATATAAATCCTTTTTTCATACTATGAATTTGAAGAAAAAATTAGGTAGTGTGAAATTTAAAATTAATATCCAGGAATGTTAAGTTGATTAAAATGACATGCTCATGGCAAAAACCAGAAGCCACACAGTACAGATGTACTTAAAATAAAATTACACATTTTGTTTTTGCTGTTGATATTTATGAAAAATAATTATTATAAATTTACTCTACAGGGAAGTGTGACGAACCGTAGCCTACGATCACAAACTTCTCGTATTGATGGTAAGTCATGTTTTTGGAATCGTAAAAGGTCTGATAAATTTCGTAATTTCTTAAAAAAGGCTTTCTGTACTGCCTACACTTCATATGTTTTTTGCTCTTAACCCTTTCATTGCTAAGGTTATTTCTTAAGCTGCCAACTAGATATCAAAAACTTGAAGCTTTGCTTCTTATTATTCCAGATAAATAAGATTTCAGTGGACTAACATATATATATATATACCAAATGCCAAAAGCCAGTCTACTGAAATCTTATTTATCTGGTATAATAACACATTATTATTCAAAATTTTGCTTATAATGTTTAGTTAGAATTGGAACCCGCAGTGAAAGGGTTAATGGGGATTTAGGGAAATAAAAAGAATGATACATTAAATCATTAGCGTAGTTGAATATTGTTTCCTTTGTCAGCTCATCAACATTAGATAGAGTTCCAAAAAGTCTGTGTCACTGTCACATGATGCATCCAATTTCATCATTTCCATTTTTATGATTGTGCATAGCAGACCCAAATCTCATACAGGCTGTACTCACTGCAGTGAAGGTAGCATAGCATGTTTAATGAACATTTGTAGTCTCATTCATAATCCGACAATCTTTAACCCTTTCGCGGCAAGTTCTGATTCTAACCCAACTGAATTATATGATATTATATGCAAAATCTTGTAAATGTGCATGTTATTGTACCAGATAAATCAGATTTCAGTGAACTGTCTGAACACTGAAATCTGATTGATCTACTATAAGAATAGGCTAATTTTGAATATTTTGTGATGTATGTAGTAAGTAGTTTTAGAAATGACCGTAGCATTGGAAGGGTTAAATGTATGTTCAGTTAAAGGAGCTGCGTACTGCCTTATGAGGTTACCTCATCCAGATTTGATCTCTGATGTTTATTTCAAACGATAAAACCTGACGGTAGTAATTTGACACATTTAATTTACATTCTTTTT
>JAUEKZ010107206.1:3113-23113 GCA_031471865.1 Melibe leonina | reverse complement strand
GAATAATTATAGCCTTTGAAATCAATAGGTCCCGAGTTCGATTATTTACCTCAACTTTCCGTTCAAAATTTATAAAAACAACTAAAAGAAAACCCAACCACATACAATCAGTATTCTATCTATCATAAATAACCAGTTTGTACCTTCTTTCATCCACCCCACCCCCCTCCCCTCGTCTCGCCCAATTCCACTCAAGTTCTCACCTGATACATTACATAATTATCTCGATGTCCCTAGTATTAGAATCCCTACGGCTCAATTTTTTTCATTACCAGACATAGATATAATATTACTGTCGTCTCTTTCTGTAAACACTTTACTAATATTATTATAAGCTCATACCTGCCTTATTTACTCGTTTTACCGCGCTCACCGGAGCCTTGCCAAGTGGTGGTAATTGCTATTATTGAGGTTTTCACTGTGCGCGGTACGCAAGGCCGCTGTGTTATTGATGAATGCGCAGTCCTCCGCTGATTACGACGTGCAGGTCAGTCCTCAGCGACCAAACGCGGTCGCATGCCTGATTAACGGCCAATTAGCAGGGGCTGAGCCTTGATTATGGTTGTAGAAATCGAACTTACCTGGCAATATCCTGATTAACGCACCAGAAGGTCGAAGCTACCTGACCGAGGGGATTTTTTACACCGTCTGTCGTGGTGAGAATTGTGGGTATTATTAGAAAGGTTACAACCCCACTCTCATTCATTATCCTCTTTTTGCCCAGTGGTTTGGAATGGGGAAAAACGATATGAAACGAAAAAAAAAAAAAGAAAAGAAAAACCACCCCGAGGTTACGTTGTACTGTCTAAAGCATACGATATTATGTCTGTTCCACATAGAGCGCTTCCTTATGAGTTGATTACAAAAAACACACACTTTAAATGATTAACAATCCGCTGAATCTTTATCATCGTATGTTATCTAAAGTAAGAAATAAATACGTGGATTATCTTCGTATAGCATCCAGACATAGAACAGGGATAAAAAGGTTAGCAAGAAAAAAAGTTTGATTAATATAAAATAGGTGAAGATTATCTGAGCCTCTCTCTCCCTCTCTCTCTCTCCCTCTATCTCTCTCCCTCTCTCTCTCTCTCTCTCTCTCTCTCTCTCTCTCCCATAGATCCTACTCACTAGAATGAAAACAACAAAGCTCACGACGTAAACCCAATATAAAGAAACAAACACTAGCGATGGCGGCTACGTGAGATAAAATGTGTGCGTTGTAAATGTCCTGTGTGCGGCACACCCTTAAATTGATTCACAAAAGGAGCCTCTGAAATATTCATGCCTGTTATTGGAAATATGAAATCAGGATACTCGAAAAGAGAAAAATAGATATCTTAGATTCAGTCTACGTTTGAGATAATCTCCCCTGAGGCTGTTTCACAACTAAATTCAATTTAGAATCCTGAACGGGTTTATCATCATCTTTATCAGACAGACAGGTAGACAGACATACAGACAGCTAGACAGGCAGAAAGACAGACAAAACGGTAAATAAATAACATAAAATAAGCGTTAAGATTGAATTTTTCTTGATTTTTTCCTGTCAACGTGAATATATTTTTCTTACACAACCTCAGTTTATTAGATCAGAATTGAATGCCACCCGCTGAAAAGGACAGATAGGGCCAATTCACATAATAAACCGGCAGCAAAATATATGAATAAAAACACGAACAAAAATAAAAAACAACATACAAAAACAAACAAAAAACTGAGGGCGAGAATGGTGATGGGGTGCGTAAAAGGGGCTTGACAAGAGGAGACATCGGAAAGCTAAAATGCTAGCCGCCATTAAAAGGTCCATGTGAACACCTTCAGTGGCGCATACCGGGAATGTGAGTGCTCCCAGAGGCGGCTCACCCACCAAAATCGAATTATTAAGACACAAAAAGAGATAAGGCTCTAATGTGCACACAGCTCGCGTGCGGTTGTAAAATTCAATAATAATGATGTGCGAGGTGTTGCCTTTTGTCCTGATTGGCATCGTGTAAAACACGGCATAAAAGCCTTTTGTCATCGAACACTCTCAGGTCGTCAGTTTTGTCCTTTTCCCCCGACAGTTCTCGGTTTTACCTTGACTGATATTTTTGTTGGTATCTATTCAACATCGTATCAGGCTTTAGGTTAAAATAAGCAAATCGTTGCGGATTTCCCTGCAGTCATAAAAACATTCGAAAACAAAATAATGTTAAATATTGAAAAAAGGAGGCGCGGTGG
Source organism: Melibe leonina (assembly GCA_031471865.1). NCBI lineage: Eukaryota > Metazoa > Mollusca > Gastropoda > Nudibranchia > Dendronotidae > Melibe > Melibe leonina. The sequence continues at coordinate 20,890 of JAUEKZ010107206.1, read as the reverse complement.
CCTAACTGGTAGCGACGCAGCACAGAACCCGGGGGCTCAGGGTTCGATTCCTACTAGGGGCACTTCGGTTTTTTCCTTAGGCAAGAAAAATTACTCCAATTGCCTCGCCTCACCCAGGTGTAAAATGGGTACCAATCCACAATTTGGATTAGGGAAAGAAATTTGTGATAGACCAGCGTCCTATCCAGAGGGTGGCAACCATTGTCATTTGTCCGCTTCACGCTACAAAAACCGGGATAAGCTTCGGGTCCATGGGCCATGTGGCTCTAAAGGACTTACATATTGAAAACAAATTGAAACCGCTATTGTCAAAATCCACACTGTTCTCAGCTTTAAATGTATGTACACTGCGACCGTGAAAATATAGGGGAAATGAAGAAAAGAGTTGGCTGTTGACAGGAATGATGGACAGCTGTTTATTGTCAACAATATGGTTTTAGTGAAAAATGGGAAAGAAAAACATAGGAAAAAGTATTGAAAAAATAATAATAATAACAGTGGTGCAATACAATACATTATCGAAATATCTAAAAATGAGAAAAAAAAGCGCCATTTTGTAGATTACCGACAAGGGAATTTAAATCAATAAAAGATAATAATTTTGCTGCAAAGCACCAGGCCATCGTTTAGCAGCGGGACATCTGAAAAATCCTCTTTCATCGGGAGCTCTTGACTGGAAAGATAAAAGACTGAGCCACCGTTCTCGTGTGGTAGCCCTTCCCACTCGTTCACTACGGGGAGTCGTATACGCCTCTGTTTTTATTTGACGCCATCCATTTTCTGTGTGAATTAATCTGTTCAGCTGTCTAGACATCATAATCTTTCTATCTCTTCTCTCTCTCTCTCTCTCTCTCTCTCTCTCTCTCTCTCTCTCTCTCTCTCACTCACTCACACACACATAATATACACAACACACACAGCCACACATATTCCTTCTTTCATTCCGTATGTCAACAGCTATCTGTCTTTTCATTCTTCATTTCCGCCTGCCACACCTTTAACCTTGACACACTCTTCTTCTTCTTCTTCCTCCTCCTTCCCCTCCTCCTATTCCTCTTTTCAACCAACACTTATTTTTCTTCTTTCCATTCCTCTCTTCCTCTCTCTCACTCTCTCTCTCTCTCTCTCCTTCTCATCATCCTCATCTCCCCCCTCCATTTACCATTCTGTATAGCCATTCCTTCCTCTTTCCCTCACCCCCCCCCCTTTGTTGCAACCCTCCACATTATTTCTTTACTAATTCTTTCTAAAGTTAAAGCATGATTGTGCTTTAAAATAGACATGACGATATCGATAAAGTTGTACATTCGCTAAGATTCTCTGCGAACGTGTTGAACTCATTATTTTGTTTTCAGCTGTTTTAACATTGTTTGTTAAAATGTATCTCCAGCATTTCAAACAATGGTTGGGCAATCTCACAAATTTAAAAGAACGGATTGACGCTGGAACAGTTAACGTACTTCAGCACTCTCTGTGAGCACTGAGCACTCTAGCCCCTGTATGTTAACCTCTATGTACTTCGTACTATGACCTCTGAACTCTACTCTTTGCACTCTTCCATCAGCCTTCTATTCAACACCTTCAAACTAACATGATCTTGAATAAAGGCTTATTGTATATTTTTTTCTGTTAGTGATTCATTTTGAAAAAAAAAATCTCTGAACAAATTTGAATTACGATATTTTAATAGAAAAACCGTTTTCCATAACTAGAGTACATTTCCCAAGAGGCAATGCGGTAATAATGAAAAATATTGATTGTATTTGCCTCTTTTTTATAATAGTGTTATGATAATATGTTCTAAGCCGGATGTTGTCAATTATAGTTCTATTGTGAAATGATCCTATTGTAATGAGTCAAGTGGCTTGAGAGGGAACAGGGTAAATTGCTATGACTGATGTTAGAAGATTTAGTTATAGCAGCATCGTAAAATCGGCCCATGATGATTTCGCCATGTCCATTATTAACTTCTGCTTAAAGATAGGGACTTTTTTTTGTGGTGTTGTTTTTGTTTTGGTAGATGTAAGTAAGTCCTACAGCAGAGCTCACTGGCTAAAAGAACAGGCGCATACCCCGGCGGTTCTGTTGCTTCTGTGCGTTCTGTAGACCGCTGGCCTTGTTGCAGATTAATTCCCAAAACCAACAGATGAGTTAGTACCCATTTTATACCTGGGTGAAGTGAGACTGTTACAGTAAATTTCATTGCCTAAGTTAAAACCGACGTGCCGCAGGCAGGAATCGAACCCGGTCCCCTGGACTGTGCTGCGTGCGACGCTACCATTGTGGCCACCATGCCTTCAGTTTTATTTTTGTTGTTGTTGATGATGTACTCGATAGGTAATGAATTTCAACTACTTAATGATTTTGGTCTAGCCTTTCAGTTGTGCACCTTTACGCTGTTTTCATATCCTGGAGAAACGAGAATTTAAGACGGACTTCAAAAGCTAGGTCCATGTTTAAGTTAATGAGACTTAACGACAGCCATACATTGGTTACCAGTAAAACTCTCTGTCGTTTCTAGTTAGTTTTCAAGATTTTGGGGTGAGTGACTACACGACTGGTATGTTATTCTGACCAAAAATAGATCATGGGTTCAAATCCATTTTCCTCCAACGTATCATAATGTGAACAGGGCTAAGCTAAAAACTAATAATGTTTTGACAGTAGTACTTGGTGTGAGCAGAGAAAGCTTGTATATTTCACGAAGAATGAAAATATGTGCTATTTTAACCTTTTCACTGCTAATGACACCAACAGCTTCAAAATTTGCTTGTCCTTATACCAGATAGATCAGAGTTCAGTTCAATGAAACCTGATGTATCTGATATAAGGACATACATTTTCAAGATTTTGAATTTTTTCAGTTGGGTTAGATTCAGACCTCGCTGTGAAAGAGTTCACTTGAATTATTTAGAGCTATTTTGTTTGTCAAGGAAGAGTAATAATTCAATGGACCAAGACATAATTTGAAGCCACATCTCACTCACTTCAAACATGTCCTGAATAATGATAAAAAAAATATTAATACGCTTCGACATTAATCACAGGACCACACCACTATCAATTTATAAATCAAATATAAGGTTCGCTGTCTGAAATTAAATGAAGAGGACCACAGGGTTTCTGTATCGGATAGAAATTAAGAATGATGACGAAATGAGGGGTAATGAAGAAGAAGAGGAAGAAGGAGAAGGAGGCGGAGGAGGAGGAGGAGAAGGAGGAGAGGAAGAAGAAAAATAAACCAATGATAATCTTGCTTCCTACCAAGTCCAAAGAGATTGATATGGAAACTCGGGCTCGAGCTTTGAAATGGAGACAACAGGTCTCCGGGTCTCTTGTACAAATAAGACGCCCAACACTTGTGGGTCATGTGTCAGCGATCTGTCCATTTATCAGCTCTCCGTACCTCTGTGATGATCTTTTCTCTTCTAATATTATGAATGAGATCAATAAACGACGGAGAGGGGTGCGGAGGGGAGAAACTGGGGAGATGCAGACAGACAAATGAGAGAAAGTAAAACAGAGAGGAAACGAGAAATAAAGGAGGAAGAATAGATAAAAAGATATGCATGCGCGCATGCGCATAAATCGCATTGGCGTGTGCGCGAAAGAGAGACAGTAAGAAAGAGATAGAGAAAGAGAGTGAGAGAGAGAATGTGTGAGAGAGAGAGAGAGAGAGAGAGAGAGAGAGGTATCGGGGCCGAAAGAATGTAGAAATAGGAAATGATCTTAGAATAGATTTGCAAATAAATCTATGGATGCGCTATTTGCACACATAGAGCAAACGGTAAACCCGAGAAGCGGAAAATTAATCAAAATCTTGGCAGTTTAATTGGGTTTTGAGGTAATTACTCCGAGAAACATGTCTTCACGGGAAGAAATGAAAAACGAAAGAGAGCTGTTAAAATACATAATATCATTGAATGGGGGTGGAGGTATGCGGGGGATATGAAGGAATTACGTTTCCGTCTATAGCCTTTAATCCCGTTTTTATCTCCTCAATTCTTCCCAGTGCCATTTCCAGTTCAGAAAAATCACCCATTTTGCTGGATGGAACCCCTCCGTCAGAACCCCATACACATCTCTCAATCTCTTTCCTCCCCTTCCCTTCTCCTTTCAGGGATTCCTATACAAGTTTTTCTCGTGTTTACTCACTGACTCATTGCCCACGGCACATCGTGTTTGATTTCCCCAATCCTCCATGCTTTCATTCCCTCATGCAACCTCTTTCTCTGGCTCTCCAAATAAGTCTTTTTAGAGTAATCCCAGCGGTAGCCCTTAGCATGAGGGAAAAAAGATTGACTTCTTTTCCAATCTGACCGAGGCTTGTTTAACACAGACTGGCTACGTATCCAATCTATTCACAGCAGTCCGAGCCTCCTGTCTCCAAACACCAGCAAACATACTTCTCTGGAATTTGGCAATTCGGAGAACTTCATGGCCTCTGAAAAATATTATCGGAGTGCTGACATTTAGACCCTGCGCCCTCTCCTGTTTGACACCTCATTGATCATAATGGCTACCACCGCTTGTCTCTTCTGTCTTTCCAGGCCTTCTTCTCTTACACTTGTAACGATCACTCTCCATCTTTTTCTTTATTTCTCTAGTCTCCCCCCCCCCCCCCAATTCTTACTCATACTCGCCCACTATCTCTCCCTCTCTCGATGTGTGTGTGTTGATCATTCTTTCTCTCTCTCCCTCTCTCTCTATCTCTCTCTGTCTCTGTCTCTGTCTCTGTCTCTGTCTCTGTCTCTGTCTCTGTCTCTGTCTCTGTCTCTCTGTATCTTCTCTTTCTTTCTTTTATTCTATCTCTGTCTGTCTCTCTTTCACTCTTTCTTTCTTTCTCTCTTTCGCTCTCCAAATCCATGCCCTTTCATTTTGTGTGCTTCGCTGACTAAAACACTTTAACTTAATTTCGCCTTTAGTGTTAAGGGGGAAGATCAAAGATTGGGTCGACCCCTTCAATGTTCGTGCCACGTGAACTGCTGGAGAAGAATTAAGTGAGGCACACAAACACAAACGATCGGCCCTCCATCCTCTTGCTGGTCTCGAACACTGACCCACCCACGCCCACCCGACTCTCTCATTCCCATGTCAGGGGAGGGCACTGGAGGGACGTGGATCTTATTGCTTTTGTAATCACGAACTGAGCGCGGGGGGGTCCACGAACACCCAAAATGGTTTCCTTAAAGGGTTAAATGAAGTTATTGATGAAGACGTAGTCAATAGGAGGTTGTGGGGCGTGTGTGTGTGTGTGTGTGTGTGTGTGTATGTGTGTGCATGTGTGTGCGTGGTTGGGTGTGGGTGGATGGATGGGGGGATGGGGAGGCAGGAGGATAGGAGGGGGGGGGGGGTGTGGTAAGGAAAGCGGGATGCATTTGGACTTGAATACATTGAAAAGGTCGTTGTTTGTTGCAATCTTGCTTCTCTTATTAGTTCGGCTCGCTGACAAACCCATTGATGTTTTGTTTTTCTATTTTTTTCATTCTTTTCTTTACGAACGCAACCAAATTTTAATCATCGTTATATTGTTAGTATGGAAAAAATCAAGCATCTTCTTTTCATGTGTTCAAATGAAGGTTTGCCCCCGTTTACTAATTGTGCCTATAACTGACAGCTTCGAAGGCATCGCGCCGTGGAGAAATAATTTATTGAGCAATTTTTGTTCCAAATCCAAATCATTACGATTCAATTTATCATCAATGGACAAAAAAGTGGTCAGTCAAACTTCTATTTCACGAGTATTTCTCAGCGAGGTCTCCACAAATTACTACAATTTCTTTTTTTTCTTCGTGTTTGTGTGTGTTGGGAGGGGGGAATGGTTTGAAGGTACTGTTTGGACCAATCGTTTAATATCAAGGTATTATCAAGTATTTGAGAAATCGTAGAAAATTGCCCATTTTATTTCCCAAGGGTTTATAAATTGAACTCAGTTAAACTTGTTATTATATTATCATTAATTTCTCTGATATTATGTTGATCTTATTAAGTACTCGATCGGAGGATTCATGACCAGAAAGCCTCTTGTGTGTTGTAGAAATCAATATAGTTCTAATATTTTATCGTTTAGCTTCCGGTTATGATTATGGAGTACGTGCGCCTGGATCTAACTTCAATGGAATGGATGATATGGGGGAGGGGGATATGTGGAGAGACAGGGAGAAAGAGAAGGAAGAAAAGAAAGGAAGAGAAGAGAGAGGGAGACAGAGAGAGTATAATATAGCCAGAAAGTTCTCGATTGATATATGCTTTTTTTTTAAATGATATGAATTTAGAGAGATCTAAAGTGCGAGACAGAGTGAGAGAGAGTGAGAGAGAGAGAGGGGGGGGGGGGAGGAGTGAAAGAGAGAAAGAGATAAAGATAGAGAGAGATAGAGATTGAATGAAGTCAGAGAGCAGAGAATCGGTACAAGATTAAAAAAGAAAGGAGACGGATAATTGGAAAGGTAGATGTAATTTAACGCAGGATCGAGATTACAGGATGATAAAAGAGAAGCGCGGTGTTTAGACGAGACCCGAGTACATCTTTCTTGGCCTTTGGCTGTAGGACAAAGATGGTCGACGTTCGTAGACCATTTAACTTATTAGTCTGGATTATGGGGGAATAATGGGTTTGTGCCTCCGTACCACTATCATCTCCCTCATTGACTCATGCTTTAACGGACGGGATATGTAGCTAGTTTATTGTCACTCGCTTCCTTCCCTCTCAGCTCATTTTTCTTCTTCTTTTCTTTCCCCGCTCATTCCCTCGCTCATTTCACCTCAAAGAAAATGACGTTTTAATCCTTTTAAAAATTCTGATTGTTTGAAGAAACCAGAAAAGATTGGAGGATTTTAAAATCAGGATAAGACTTCATCTTTTATCTCCCCTCCTCTCTCTTTCTCTCTCTCTCTCTCTCTCTCTCTCTCTCCCCTCTCTCTCTCTCTCTCTCTCTAGTTCTCTAGGTCAGTCTGACTGTCGGATTCCCCTCTCTTTTTCTCCTTGCCCCCCCCCTCTCTCTCTCTTTCTTTCTCTCGTTCGCTCGCTTTTCTAAATTCTCCTAAATCAAACTCTCTATTTCGTATATACAACTTAGCTAATGACCCGAAGCAAATGCGTTTAGAGTGTCCTTTTTCAACTCCAATCTATAAATGCAATATAGCCGCTGAAATAACCGTTTATTGCAATAAGAAAATCTGTTTTTGATAACTAAATCAATATTTGTATACCGAGAGGAAGCTTTATACATGAAAATGCAGTTTCTTCATCCAATGTTTCTTTGGAACCTAAGACTTAACTGAGGAATGGTCTTTTCACAGCCTTAGCGTGATTTTATTTCAGGGCCTTGCTCACAGATCAAATTTCTTTTGTCATTTATCACGTGCATGCTATCCTGCGCAAAATAAACGCTATGCCTTCGCACTTCCTACCCCTAAAAGGTTATGTTAGCAAAAGCTCATGTACAGCTTGTTTGTGAAATGTCATGAAGCACAAATGCCCACCATGCTCCTTTATAACAAATGTAGCCTTTGAAAGGAGAAACACCACCCTCATAGAGCGTCTAGATACAGTCAATGAAATACCCTTCTCTCTTTATCTCTTTCTCTCTCTCTCATTCTCTCTCTCTCTTTCTCTCTCTCACTCTCTCTCACTCTCTCTCTCTCACACTCTCTCTCTCTTTCTCCCTCTCATTATCTCTTTCTCTCTCTCTCTCTCACTTTCACACACACACACACACATACATACACACATACACACTTACACACATTCTCTCCCTCTCCCTCTTTCTCCATCTATATATGTATGTATGTATGTATGTATGTATGTATCTATCTATCTATCTATCTATCTATCATCTATCTATCTATCTCTGTGTCTATTTATCTATCAAAATGGATAATAATATTAGTATTTCTCCCTCTTTTCATCTCTAATGACTCCCCCACATGAATGTTGTTATTTTATTGATAAATTATCAATTGAACTAAAAGTTAAAAATCCTTTCAAAGCTTATTGAAAAGTCCCAGATTAGTTAATATTACTGAATAATAAAAGAATCATTAAACGATTTATTTGACCATATATTTATGAGCGATTTAACTGTACAAATTGCGCATTATCAGCAATGTTTTATTAGTTTTAAGAATAATTTGCAACTCCGCAGTCGATGTAATCACAGGAAGCAAACACTACCGAGAACGCTTGCAAACAGTCGAGTCGCAGTGTCATTCTTTATTATTAGTGACGATGGCTATAATTATATTTGATAACCTTGAACCCTCCGGCTATATAATATAATAGATATAATAATTGTATAATAACCCTGGTATTGGAAAGTCATTAAACAATTTTTTAACCAATCCACGTCACACAACTCTTTTGTCCTTCATTACATACGTCACAGCATTGAATGATTAACTTTAATCAATGGGTCATTAATTTCCTTCCTCATTTATAAAAGAGGTCTTGCTTGAAGAAGTGTGTGTGAGGGGGGGGGGGGGAGTTGTTGATAGCCAGGCCTGTTGACTTTGGACACATAGAATCCAGTCGTATATCATACAATGCTTCGATATCATCAATATTTTACCGAGCGTGTCTGGTCTCTAGAAGATAGACATCACGAGCTTGGCTAGCGCTGAAATGGATGATACGGACCAGGATGGGCTCTGGCATTCATTCACCCGATCCGGAAAGTCAATGTGAGTCAGAGCAGTAAAGCCTCTTTGCTCATGTAGCTATGTAGGTATTCCTCTCGCCATAACCAAACACCACTGAAGATTACAGTAATAGGGCCGTGTTAACAAATAACATTAATCGCTGTATAATAATATATGGTCTGCAGCTTTCGCTGTTTAGACTATTAAAATATGTCAAAAAGGGATTCGATGAAATAAAAATGACACACGGGCATGATCTGAGACTAGATTACAATTCGCGGGAAAAGGGGGGGTGGGGGATTAGGCAGCCATTGTCACGATTCTCAACATTGCCTCAGAATGTTACCCCTTTCACTGTTAAAGACACCAAGATCTTATAGACCTGCCTGTTCCTATACCAGATAGATCAGATTTGAGTGAACTGACAAATGCTAAAAGCCTGAATTTCAACCTGAATTTCTGGTATATGTCAATATACTGAAATCTGATTTATCTGCTATAAGCACGTACATTTTCAAGATTTTGCATACTTCAGTGGGGTTAGAATCAGACCTTAATAAGGATGTGACATCATGCGTGTTTTAAATTTAAAAAATTTTGTAAGAGATATCATGGTGAGTCAAAGAGCGTGGATTTGTGCTTTAAAACATTTCAAACATAATAGTGAACTATCTGTGTAGAGCGACATAATATACATGATGTGAGCTGTGACTCAGTGCTTGATGTAAGTCGGAGACCGAACTATCTGGGCTGACAACTAAGGACAGGCGATTCTTTGGACAGCGGGCAGGGCAGGCCTTGCAATTTATTCATTGTCTCGTCATTCATTCTGCCATTAATATCATATCATTACAGAAAAACCCGGAATGCTAGCGCCGTGTAATTCTGATCCTTGCTCAGTCGCGTCCGATTGGGGATGATTATAATAATAATTCGTGCTGAGCGGAAGCAGCTTGTGGTCAAAGTAGAACGGACTGGCTATTCGCCCTGATTACGCTGACCTGACCTATTTCCGTCACAATTTTGTGGCTCCATAATTCATATTGTTCATTTATGTACATGACAATAAAGAATAATGTACCAACAGTCTGAGTCATTGAGTACATTTATTCGAAAGAGGAAGATTTCTAAACTTCATAAACATTCAGGTGCCTTGAAGAGTTTAGAAGCATATCATTAACAAACATTAAGTCAAGAACTATTTCGAAAATTAGATTTACGAGGAGAAAAATTATAATCTAATAAGAAAAGAAAATACCTATTTGGAAATGGTAAAAGTTTTTATGAATACACAGGGTTTAAAACTTTGATCATTATCAATTATCTGAAGGAGTCCAAAGCATTAATTAGGTAGGTATCAATTTGGTGATAAAGATTTGGATGATTTCTTGTAACATTTGAAATACAGTAATAGCAAATTTCCTTTAAACATCAAGATTATAAGTATTTGTTTCAACTTCATTCTCTGACTTAAAATTTGATACCGAGGGATTACGCTTGCATCCTCTTGAAGAAGGAAAGAAGATCCCCGTGAAAATAAAACATGACACCGCCTGATGGACACGCAGTAGCGTAGCAGCAGATGGCCGAGGATGGGCTTGGTGAGCGTCATGATGGCTCAAGGGCCGGGCAAGCCCTCTGACAAAGGATTGCATGCATACTTCCAACGAACTCGGTAAATCTCCGGTTAACAAACCACAACAATCGCACACTCATTCACATCGCAGAGCCTGCCGGCGTCCATGCACGACCAGCTCTCTGGGAGGCTCAATGTTTCCCCTTGGGTTTCCTGTTCGAATCCCTCGTCCGTCATCATTAGACAGGCACGCGCAGTGGTGAAGATTGGCTGAAATATCTTTCACCACCCCAGCTGCTTAGTGCACCGCAGGTGATGCGTTTACAACCAGAGCCCCCTCCGTCTCGTCAATCGTTACCCCCACCAGTCTTGTCAAAGCGCAGCTCACAGTGACTCCTTTTTGTTCTTTTTTTCTTTTGTTTGCTAAATGGTGTGAAGAGAAAAAGACTTTTTTTACACGTTTTAAATTTCGGATGGTTTGCTTGATTTAGCTGAATTAGGATTATAAAATTATTGCTGAAATAGTGTGTATTAATAGAAACTATTACTCAAATTTCTTGACACGCTTGATATCATATTGTTTCAACGGGTAAACACATTTGCAACGAAACAGAGTCTTTTTAAAAACTCAATATAGCGAAGTTAAAATCATATTCGCCCAAGACAAGGGCGAGAAATGTGAGAATCAGAGTTAGCCAGGGAGGTAAGGGGAAAACAATTATATATTTAGCATTACACTTGCAAACATAAACAATGCAACCCAGTCATTCACGAGACATCCTTTTTAAACTTATACCGATATTAGGAAATTGTTTTTTTTATTTTCAGCCCGCATTAGAATATCAAATTCAATGGTTGATTTTTTTAACTACCGGTGTTGAATCACCGAAAATAAAAAACCTCAGTGGTTGTATTACAATTCTTAGTACCGCCTTTTACGGGAGCAGTGTGTATTTCAACAGAGGCTCCTGTCATCTCTTTTAAGACAGTGACAACTCTATAACTTTAATTAGCCCTAAATTATTATTTTTGTGAAACGAGCCGGCGTGCCGAACAGTCGGGTGTTAAAACGGGGCTCACGGTCGGGGCCCAGGCGACTGGCAATTGTCCTGTCCCCACAAGGCTCGGATCAAGTGACGGGCGGAGGAGACCGAACAAAGACTCGATGCCATGTCGATGATCACGAGTCTGAAATCAGCTGCCACGGATCAGTGCTCTCTAATTGCTTTCTCCATATCAATGCCCCACTGTCTAGTACGTGCGCTCTGTCTAATAGTCCGGGAGATGGAGTTTGTCTTTGACAGTGCATTTATCCATTGTTGACTCCTTTAAATACATCCACCTGTCTATCCATCTATCTATCTATCTGTCTGTCTGTCTCTCTGTGTATCTACCTATGGCTTTATTCATTCATCCATCTGTCTGTCTCTTGGTCGATCTGATATGTTTGTCCACTACCGCTTCCTATCTTCGTGTGTCATTTCATCACAGTCAGAAAAGTTAATAGTCGTCATCTGCTTTTAACTTTGATGACAAACATCCGTGTTCTAGAGAATAAAGAGCTCTGAAAAATAAACTGTTAGGTTTTGTTCTAACGCTAACGGGTAGTTTTTGCATTCCTCCTAAAATAGTTCTCCAAGATACTGATAACAAATGGCTTTTCTGTCTAGTGGGACCTCCGTAAGTCGGTTGCAAAAAGGCTCAAAATTGTTTTGGTTTTTCCCTGCAGACTCTCTTAATGCATCTTTCTTACCGTTTCTACTTTTGTCTCACATACATGCATTAATTTCTTTGCACTGATTCGACCTCATCATAAGTTTCTTCCAGCCATCAACAAAAGGTAGTCACATCAATACACCATCAACCCAGCCATTCAAATGCTTTGCATGGCAAATCGTTTATCTGTCCACATCTCTATCACTTTTAACCTTTACCCACTAACAGGAATAGGCAGATATAGAGATGGAAAGAAAGCATGAGAGAGAAAGAGCGGGGAAATTGAATAATGGAGATAAAGAGGGAGAGAGTTAGGGAAGTATAGAGAAACGCGTGCGCGGATTAAAAGAGAGAGAGAGAGAGAGAGAGAGAGAGAGAGAGAGAGAGAGAAAGATAGAGAGGGGGAGAATGGGAGAGATCATTCAAACAAACCAAAAGAAACCATTGTGTGTGTGTGTAAGGGTGGGGGGGGGGGGGTGGATAGAAAGATAAATGCACAGAGATAGATAGATAAACGGACGGACAGACAAACGGATGGATGGATGGATGGGTATGTGGATGGATGGATGGATGGATAGATATATTGATGGATAGGTATATATCGATTATTAAGAGTGAGAACGACAGAGTGTGCTATTAAAACGAGAGAAAGTGAACTAGGATCTGAATATGTTCAATTCTCCAAAACAGAAACTGGTCATTTCATGCCATGTCAAACCTGAATGTACTCCTGCTTTGGAAATTCTTCATTTGAAAGGAAATTACTTAAAGGGGAACGGAGTTCATTCCCTTCATTTTGGTCTATTACTATAGGGTTGCCTCCCCTGTCTTCCCATGGGCTTTGGACGGCTTGTCCCCTAATACAATTTGGACCTTCCCTTCCAAGATCCTGTGAAGACCCATTATCTAATCAGAGTACTATCTTTGCTTTGTCTGTTTCTGCTTTCCTTCACAAATCATTTTTTTTCATCCACAGTATTTTAGTCTTCCCAAAGGTAGCTTAGCCTTTATATCTTAGTTGTATCTGCAGACTTTAATATGATAAAGAACCTTAGCTCTCTAAGTATTCCCGAAGTCTTTTCATATCTTTTCACCTGTTAGTTGATAATGCTTTAAGACATTATGATAAGTTGTATCAATCTACCTGCTCACCTACCTACCTACAACCTACCTACCTACATACCTATCTTACTCTGTGTCTGCGTGTGTGCCTGTCCGTCTTTGTGTTTTTGTATGTCTGTGTGTCTCTGTATATAAGGATTTATTTCTTAGAATTATCTATTTATCTCTTCTTCCATACTAACACCGATTGTTCTATTCATTCATTCATTCATTCATGTATCCATTCATCCATCCATCCATCCATCCATCCGTCTATTCAGTCATCCACTGTCCCCATATTTTCTACTTTCTCTTCCTTCCCTTCCTTCCTAACTCTTATTTCAAGAAAAACCTTCTCTGTAAAAGATTTCGACACATTATAGAATCATGACACTGATATCAACAAGTGTCAGGCCGTGTGTAAGAAATACCCGAGGGAACGAGGGAGGAACGCTTTGCTGCATAGAAATAACCGCCCGTTTAAGAAACTGCTTTACTAATAACCCCAGTGCCTGGGGCGATCATCACTCTTTTCTGATTTTGTAAACATTTCCGCGGCATTCAGTCAGTAAGCATCCCGCTGTTTTGGAGACGAGGAGTTCAATAGTGGCATATCTTCTTTTTTTCTATATAACCCTTCATTATTATTTACATGGTTTTTGTGTAACGAATCAAAGGTAATATTGAATTTTTGAACCTTAGGGTAATTCAACTTTTGACTGTGTTTCTCTGTTTATTTCCTTACATATCTTTTTATCTCGGAGAGTGTGAGTGAACTCCAATGTTTCTTCACTGATAGGACTACTGAGTGGAATGATACTACAGTAATGACAATATTCCTCTTTAAAAAAAAATTCCTTCTTTTTTATGAAGTTTTCTCTTTTTCTCTATTTGGTTCTTGTGTTTTACTTTTTTGTCTCTATAAATCTGCTTTTTCTCCTCCTTTTTGGTCTTTTACTATTATCATCACTGTACTCTGTGCAATAAACTTAATACAGAATGAGTTGAAATCTTCATATTAATAAAAATGTAATCGATGTAGGATCAATAACTAATTTTGCGCTTGAAAGTCCAAAACATTCCGACAACAATCAAAGGACGATGGCATTTTGGACCCCTCGGAGCCTATGAATCGCTGACGATCAGATTTTGTAGTCTTTTGTCTTTTGACATCGTGCAGAACGACGGAACCCTTTTCAAAGACACTTCACATACGCCTCTATCACCATGATATTCAGATTTTAATACCAGGGGGTAAAAAACGCATCGATTTCTTTTGTGTCCCATTATACTTGAATGATATGGTTAAAGAAAGAACTAGACACAAATAGACAGCGAAATGCATTTTAAAAATGTGTAGCTCTAGATTATAATGTAAACGTACGTTGAAAGAGGAGATCTGTTGCAAATTGTAAATATAACGTTGACAGGGCAGCAATTTGGTTTTACTGTGTCCTCAAATAATGCATAATGGTCTTTTACACTCTTGGGGACGTCCACAGAAATCGCCGAAATTTACCTCTGTGAACAGAAATGCCCAGAGGTTCCAATGCTTTTTAGCCATCTAATTGTCCTACGAGAAATTAATCCCATGTGGACTATGTCGTTCGTTTAAGGTATTTGAATTCTAATCGCCATCCGTGTATCGAGCCACATGCTCCTTCATTATTTAAAAAAAAAAAGAAGAACCCTGGTTGCATGAATTTCAAAGCTAACGAGGACTAACCATAAAACCAGAAAACTCGACACTGAAATAGATAGGGAATCAATGAAAGAAGATGAAACTATCACGAATATTATGAAGCTTTGGTGTACTTATCCTTTCACTCCTTACGGCATCGACCGGTCATGATGATCTTGTTTTGTATTACATAACTGGTGTAACATTAGTGCCATTTCCCTGTACAAAAGTGTCTCCTGAATCACCAGCCTTGTACATACATCATGTTAATATTATGTCATAGGAATCTTTTCGACAGTATCGACATTTTCCATTAGTCCATCCATTCCTGTCCACCCTTTATTTATTCGTTCTACCAAGAAGCACATCCTCCTCTCTTCTGTCCATCCTCTTCCCCCGCGTCTCTTCCTCCTTCTGCACTCTCTCTCCCTCACCTCCTGCCTTCCTGTTCTCTACTCCTCCTCCTTCTCCCTCCTTCCTCCTCCTTCCATTCCTGTCCCTGTACCTCTCCTCTCGTCTACCAAATTCCCTCCTCATTCCTTTAAATTGGCCACAAGACAGCCTGTCAATGCCTACAATTTGAAGATGTTTCTGTGACACACTGTAAGAAAGTGGAGTGTTGGCCCGGGTCGATATTGGGAGAGGTAAAGGAATGAATGAATGAACGGTAGCCTACGTGAATAATTTCCCTCTACCCTTTTCATCCACGTATCTTCTTCTTTGATCTGGCTCTACTCTGCAGGATACTCGGTGTTGAAATGTTGTGGAATGCAATTAATTTCAAGACGTAGACTAGAACATTTCTTTTTACTGTTGATGGTAGGCGTAAATATGAAATAGTGATATTATCCATTATTTATTATTTAGTGTCTCGTAATTTGCAAAAAAAAAACACGATATTTGAACCTGTCAAAAGATATTTTACTATCTAGAAGTGTCTAAAAGCATGTCTGTGCACATATTATGAGTATGCAAGCCTTTTTCTTATAATGTCATACCTTTTTTTCTTAGGAGGGGGGAAGGTTCTAGACCACATATTTATCCAAAATTATATGTCTTTCACGTAACCACTATTTTCTAATTAATAAGATAAGATAAGATAAGATAAGATAAGATAAGATAAGATAACTTTATTGATCCCTCAACGGGGAAATTATTTTACAATGTTACATACAGACATTAATGTAACCACTCACACGCGTGTACACATACATGCCGATTTACATTTTCTAAACTTTGGTTTTCCCCCGACTAAATCCTCGCCATTATTATAAACAATAACGAAATGAGGAAAAAAAAACTTCCCATTATGTCATGGCCGTGCGACATTTCGTGAATCAGTCTGACTCTAAAATTGGAGTCTTTGACGCGTCAAAGATGTCTTTGAAGAAAGGAAGCCGGATATCTATCAAATACAGTCGGTAAGATATAATTCCAAAGAAATTAGAAGAATTAGCAAGTTAAAAAGTAGCTGATGAATGTGGATTCCAACCGGGATACATTACCACGGCATCAATCATCTGACCAATCAACTATAATATTATGACAGCGCACCTAA
Source organism: Melibe leonina (assembly GCA_031471865.1). Lineage (NCBI taxonomy): Eukaryota > Metazoa > Mollusca > Gastropoda > Nudibranchia > Dendronotidae > Melibe > Melibe leonina. The sequence goes on along the minus strand of JAUEKZ010107206.1, from coordinate 4,621 downwards.
CCACGACTTGGCCATCCGTCCTAATTTACTACCATCCAAATGTCGTCACACGGTCGGTCAGTCTCCTTGCCAGGAGAAACTAGGGGCAGCAGCTCTTGCTGGGTCAACAGAGATAAACAGGAAGGATGGGGAATTGTGGGTAATTTGAGAGAATTCTATACTTCACATCTGACCAACATCCGGGTGCTTTTTGTGTTATATTATTATTGGCTACCGGGTCATCATCCCGTGTGTGTGAATTATTGAACAGATGTAATTCTATTTGACGCGGTCCAGATATTTTCTGTGGACTTGTGCACAGTACAGTTGTCCTATTTCTTCTTGCCAAATAAATATAGTGGAGGCAAAAAAAGAAGGGTAGAATAATGTACCTTTTACTATATTATTTCGCAATGTGTACTCGCATCACTTTGAAAAAAGACGCATTTATTTTAAAAAAGAATGATGTTTTGCATGGAAATGCATTGCCATTACAAATTAACAGTTAAATCTTTTCAAACTAAATTCTTAGACTGTTCTTTTTTCTATGTGATTTTGGATTTGATCCGTTTTGTATTGGCAAAAACCAACAGCATGTCTATAGCACCAAGTAGAGGTACGTGTCTATAATTTGAACTAAAGGAGATTGACCCTTCCTCTCCCACGTCTCGAGATCTGTCATCAAAACCGGCTCTATGATTTGGAAGAACTCATAAAGTAGTCACCCAACGGAGACTAGCTGGGAAAGAATAAGAAATATTCCAGATATCAACAATTTACATTATATTATGTTATGCAAGCTGATAGCCACTTGGTGGAGGTGTGAACACTAGAAATACCTTGCAAACATTTCCAGTAATGATAAAATATAACTCGACAGTAAATTATGAACCCAACCTCTCAAATTTGTGTGTGGAAATTTCCAGTAGCACCATCATAGAGCTTTGAAGTTGTCGAGCTTTGGTAGTCACAACTTTGAAATTGTATTGCAGTATGTCCCTTTTGTATGTCTCTCTGAGTTATCTTCTCGAAGATCTTCAAAATATCTGATGAATGAGATGTTTGGTTTTGGTCATGACTGCTGATTGTCATCGCAATCTATCATCTGCTGGGTGATCCCCTGGTGAATGCATCGCAATTTATCATGAATTCGTGACTTACTTGAATCTGAAGGAAGATCATGCATATTTGTGATCGATAAGAGATTTTGACGTTTGCATAATATCTGGTAACGACATCGCAATGTATCCATCAATGCATTTAAGTTGTATCTTCACCCTTTCAATGCTAGGGTTATTTCCCAAACTACAAACTAAGTACAACAAAATCTTCAAGATTTGCCTGTTATTGTACATGTATACTTTGAAGGTTTTGCGTATTTGTTCGGTTAGAATTGGACCCCGCAGTGAAAGGGTTAAAGGAGAACCTTGAATAGATGTGATAAATTGGAGATTTACATTGGTGTAAAGGGGAACCTTGAATAGATGTGATAAATTGGAGATTTACATTGGTGTAAAGGAGAACCTTGA